>JAPMOR010073563.1:501962-521648 GCA_026543865.1 Argiope aurantia
GGGGGGGGGAATATATTTTTAAATGTGTTCTCAACGGATCGCCTGACTAGAAACAATACACCGAAAGTAGTGAGGTGTGAATATCAGAAACACCAATTTAATACCTGAAATGAAGGAGAGGCGCTAATGGAATGGAAAAAATCCAAACCATCACGTGCGTTTTCGATTCAGATTAAATGCAAACCAAAGCTTTCGAGTTTGACACGGAAGCCTCTCCCTTTTCAGACTCGCAATCGATGGAGACTCCTCCGCCTACTTTTGAGAATGTGCAGTCACGTCTCTGAAGTCATACAAGTGTTCTTAATGGCGATTAGAACGAAATCCCTGCAACTAAACTCCGTTCTCACTGAAGGAAACGATTTCTTTTTATTTTGTTTTGTTCAGTGGAAGAACTGAAAAACAATCACACAAGCATCTGAACGGAAAGCAGACTAAAAATCTTTTGCTTCAGATTTCCTCCCACGTGTTTGATTTCGCAATAAACGTAAATATCGCTCCATGGGACAATGATGGGATTTTTAAAAAGAGGGAAATATTACACCGATTTGTCATAAAAATGGCTCTACATTCGTTGTTTCTTGAGGCATTTCAACCTAAAGCCCCCCCCCCACACACACACACGACGAATGCCATTATTATTATTGTACGTAAAATGGGCCATCCGGTTCTTTCTTTCCTTTTCTCTCTCTTTTTTATCATTTTACTCCAAAATAATAATAACCGGTTTCCGAGAAGATATTGAAGAATCATTTGGGATGTCGAGGTGCATTTTTTTTTTTTAGTTCGAAATGGCGAGTTAGCCGAGAAACTCTCTCAAACTCGAATTTGTTTTAAGAATTATTTTTTAAGCCTTATACTTATGATGCGTCTTTAAAGTGATTTCTTTCTTTTTTTTATTTATTTTTCGACCAAATAAGAATTTGTTTTGCAAACTAATTTTGACAATATCCCATTTTTTGAGAGACAAAATACAATGGTAATAGATGTTAGTATAAGTGGTTCCTAAAAATAGAAATTGTTTTGATTCCACTTTTCCTTTTTTGTTCCTTTTCAATTTTTCTTAAAGTTAGAAAAATTGGAAGACTTCTTGTTATTAATATTTTTTTTAATAAACAAAGTTTTAAAGTCTCAATTTTTTGATTTATTTTTATTTACAACAATAGCAACAAAATATTTTGATAAGCTGCCAAATTATTCGGTGGGAAGTATTTCCCTTATTTGTATTCAAAATGCAAGGAGTCAGTTGCAATTACTTTTAGATAACTTAATCACTTCATTTGTAAGATTTCACTCCCGCGAATGGACCGCGATGGCAGGTTTTTCTCAAGCAATTCAACGACTTCGAAACTCTATAAGGGTGATAAGGAATCACTATCTGCCCTCAAATAGTTAAATTCAACGCCAGAAAGATTTAATGACATCTACTTTAATAATTTTTTGGATATGTTGGATATTTGTTGAAGGGCGATTGTATGTACCGATGGTCATTCATTCCGATTAAAATATTTAATTTGATTTCACTTCGCGCTTGTTTTTTTCGTCCATTTTACAAGTGAAGATATTTGATTTTACATTCAACTGGAATATGCGATGTTTCAGCTCTTAAATAAATCTATTTCTGATCATTACGTTTTAAAAGATGAAGGGAAACGAGAAATCGTTTTCTTCTCAGTCATTTCCGAACGAATCTACTTTTAATTTTTAAAAATTCCTTTTATGAGCGGATAACGCATTCTTTAGGTAACTCCTTTGTACAATTGCCCATTTAACCTGCTGAATCTTGTAAGGCACGTGAAATCTTCGATTTTGTTTCTATTTTGAGCGATAGCAAAACAAGTTTGTAATAACATTTTTTTTTATTCAAGTGTCATGTAGTTATGATAGTTTTTAAAAAAAAACTGCCCTTTTCTTTTTGAAGCAACGATAACGGAAATGAAATGTTTTAAAGTGCTTTCTTTTTTGTTTGTTAGTATATTTTATACACTCAGAAGAAACATTACAAACGTTACAAAAATAACAAAAACTCTTAGAAGTAATAAATGCAGGAGTTGAAAATTTATTTTTAAACTGGTCGCTATTATTTTTGAAATCGTGTTTTGGATTAACCTCATCCTATTTGTAACCCATAGAGCTTTTCATTAATACAATGGCTTTTCTACATTCTATTTTAATTTATTATTTCAGCTCTTCAGTGTTTTTTTAAAGATAAGTTTTTCAATTGAATTCAGGAGCGGAAGCTTCAGGTAGCAACTTAGAAATGATTGAATTCAATAGATGGCCATACGAGCCATTAGAAACTACCAAACTATTGAAGTTTTTAACATATGCACATCAAAGAATTTTCTTACTGTAAGGTTATTTGCATAATTTCAGTATTATCATGTCTTTATGACCGACTCTAAAGCTTTTGCACCTATCTTATAATTTTCTTCATTTAAATTATAACCAGATACATAGTTGCAAGCATTGCCATTCACCAATAGGGGGGGGGGGGAGTATTCAAATGAAAAGCGAAGGGGAGGGAATGTATGATCATCCCTGCTTGAGTAATAGTGGGCCGTAATACACGCTTGATAACATATCGTGTGTTACTTTTTGATGATGCAAGACACATGCCAATTCTCAAGTTTCAACCTGCACAAAGACGGCCTTGAAGAATTTACAGTCATGTCACTCTGTGCCTGTCTACAAACTTTTAGATTGGATGCCCTTTCTTAACGAAGAGAATTTTTTTTAATGAGTAATTTTAAATTATCTTAATGATTGAGCTTCGCTTATTTTTGGAATGACCGATACAAGACAAAAAGAGAAAGTGCTTTTCCCATTGCTGGCGAAAAATGACGACAGTGGTTCGATAGGTAATTGATGATACGACCCGCGTTTGATTTTCGTTATTTTTTTCAAACCCAATATGGTTATCCACATTAAAGATGAAGCAGATATATTTTAAATAATTAAAGGTTTGGTGAATTGTTCTTGTTCATTAAGCCTGAATATCTGTTTGTGTATTGCAAATGATTGATCCATCTGATTTTAAAACCCGAACTCATTATAAATTCATACTAAAAGAAAGAAAAAATGATATCGCTCTGAAAAAATTAAAATATTGCAGAAAATAATCTGAGAGGCTTAAAATCAAAATTCATCGGATTTTCATTTCAGTGTTTCGTTAAAGCAAGTTTTTCTCAAAAATATCTCAATTCGCCACCATAACTATTAGGCAATCTTGCTAATTAAAGCCAAAAATTTCTGAAACTAAGATTTTTTCTCATTATAGGCAAATCTAAAGACTGCAGATATTTTCATTCCTAAAATATAAAGTATATAACTTTACAATGAGAGAAACAATTGAAAATATTTTCAGCTCCGAAGGTTGCAGCACGGATTCATGCTATATACATATAAAATTTATGTATGACATACCAAATATTATTCGAACAAGATATTACAATTTATCAAGGTTATCGAGCCTTTCTACTGGGTAAGGATTTTTTCATCCTTTACATTTTAAATAGATGGTTTAAAATGTAGAAAAGACTACAGGAAGACTTCTGTATTTTATATCAGTATTTTGTATAAGTATCTTAACATTGTTTTGTAAAAATATCTCAGCCTTTTAGACCTTTGTATTTTGAACAATAACTATATCAAGCTCAATTCTCAATGATTTCTTAAGTATGTGTGGGCCGCGGTGGATTGGCGGTAAAGTCACGGCTTCCGAACCGGAAAGTTTCAGGTTCGAAACCCAATTCCACCAAAGAACCGCCGCGTAAGCGGGTCTGTGCACTCTACATCACTCCGTCGGGGCCAAACATCTACGCGCTGGTGTGGTAAGGAAGTTTGGAGAGGGGGATAGCACTCAGGTGTCATCCTCGTCATCTGACAGCGGTTCAAAATTATGGGATCGGTCCCAAAAATAGCCCTATTTTTGCTCTAAAACGGGACGTTAATATAATTGATTGATTTAGTCTCTTAAAGCATTTGGTGCAATGTTTTGTTGATATAAAAACGCAGAATGTAGTAGCAAAAAAGATACTGGATCTTCGCTTCAACGTTCAGTTAATTTTTTAAAATATTTTTTTATACTCTGCAATTAATCGATTCTTTTGATAAAGGACAAAAGAGTACCAATTAATTTAGCACAAAATTAGATTAACGTTTCGTAATTGAATTTATTTTGTATTGGCTAAAGCTTTTCTTTTAGTTTATAAAAAAACAAAAATGTTTAAAAAAAAGTATTTGGTTTACAGTCTGTTGAATGAAATAAAGTTGAGTTGCAAGTTTGCTTTTTCAGCAAAAATTTCTTGCGTATTTCATGCGACTTCGACATGCAATTCTTTTTAAACTCATTTAATTACTTATAAACATTTCAAGGAAAATTAATTTATTCACTTTCTTATTCTTGGTAGTGATGATGTTTTCGAAGCTATGAGTTCGCCTGAGCTTGTGATGCGTTTTTACCTCCGAAGTTTCATTTTTTCATTGTTTAGATCGTTTACAATGGCGAAAGGAATTCTATTATTCTTTCAAATGGTTTAAAATCCGGTTTTCAAAGGAGAAAGGCAAAAATAAATGAATCAGTGTGCGTTATGGTAAAAAAAAAATGACAAATTTATCTTGAGAACTCTAACTTTTTATTTGGGGATTGTATAAAGTCAAGTTAGATTTTCCATAACATGTGAGCATTTTTTTAAAAATATTTTTTTACCGATGGTTTATTTTGTTAATACAGAGAAGAAAACTGCATTCTTTTTTTAGGAAAATATTTCAAATAATTCTCCGTTTATTTTTTCGGTCTGCAAAATACTAGCGTTCAGTTATTATTCCAAATGCCATAATGAATAATTAATTCGTATTGAAAATTCTCATTGGTGATATTAATAGTTAAAATAATTTGCGTCTGCCATTATTCATTCATCAGAAAATTTTAATTAGCACCAAAAGATTTTCAAAGAAAACTACCTCTTCCCTAAATTAGTTTTCGGATCTTAAATTAACTTGTTTGAATTCATTCACAGTTTTTTTTAAATTTCATATATAACTTTTATCGATCAATATATTTTTAAAAATATTTTTTGAAGTTTTGTGAAATTTTTAGAATCATTGAACTTTACTTTTTACTGTTTTTAACGATTAGCATTTGATTTCTGTTATATATTTGTAGCTTCCCTTCAGAAAAATTGCAGAGATGGTTTTCTTTTTCATATCTGAGTTCTAATGAAAAGAAACTTCAATGCGTACAGAAGAAAATTCCATGGAAAAAGCAAAAAAGCAATTCTTGTTTGAATGATGTTTCTCTAACCATCATGCGGATGACATATATTACTTTTCTAAAAACATATCTTCCATTCATAATTTATCCTTTTAAATGTATATCTAATTGAAACGCTATGTTAAAATGGTTTATAGATTTGTTTCAAAATAATTGAGTCTAATTTACATTTACTGGAAAGGATATCATTTTAAAAATAAACATAAACATATTGAATATATTAAACAGTTATATCTAGCCGCAATAAAAAAAATAATTTATCTTCTATATAAATTATATTCTTATAGTTTTTATGTAAATACTAAATAGGAACTAACCATATTTGGCAGCTAGCAGCTCGACCATCATCTATATAATTAAAATAACTACCAAAACCAGAACTATCCCAATCCAACACTCAACCAATTTCTCCAATTTTTATTTCATATGAAATTAACTCCATCTGTGGTCAAATGAATTTCAAATCGAAACTTCTCGAGCCACCGTTGATTTCCGAAAGATATTTCAATTTTACTTTTTTGCATATTATCTGTGGGGGGGAAAAATTATGACTAAAATCGTCTGCTACATATAGTAAATAAGTTCGTTTGGATAGTGGAAGTGATATGGTGTGGAGAACGCTCAACCAGCAGGCGGCAGTAGAAAAAAAAAAGACGTTTATTTACACGAAGACACACAGGACAGCACAAAGACGACAACTATATACAGCACAGAGAAGACAATTATCTTCAGCCGAGGCGTGCACATAACAAGACTCTACTGTAGACAGTAGCGCACAGCTTAGTTCAGCACTAGCTTGACTCCGTCGCTGCTCTCTAATCTCTGGAAGACTCGTTCTTCACCGTCGATTCCGACTACTACCCGGCAGCTGCAGACTGCCTCCTTTTATAGTTCTCAGGAGGCGGGACTAGAAGCCTCTCAACCAATCAGGAACTTTCGAGGCGTATCTTAGTTCCTACTGAACGGATCGGGAAAATTCTCAATGTTTCGGGTATAATCTATTTTGGCGCCAAAGTCGCCAAATTTGTCACCAAGTCGCCAAATGGTCACCAAGTTTGTCACCAAGCTCTGGGACCTCCTACGCGACACCCGGACTCCGCCCAATACAGATGACTGTAAAGCAATCTTTCTGATGATGGAACCAACTATGCTGGGAAGCAGCATCACAGATTCGTAAGAATATTAAACTGTTTTGTTTTCGACTTATCATAAAAAATGGAGGAAGACAGGACATATCTAGGCTAATAAGCTTTCATATGTACAATTATTTTATCGAAATTAGAGCACTGGTTGGGCTGGACTATTGATTGATTGATTTTTCTTATTATTTTAAATATATAGATGACATAAATTCTTATAAATTTTTACCATCTTCGTTAAATATAAATAATCATTTTCAAACAAAAGTTTAATAAATGAAACATAAAGAGATATTTGTACAATTTTACAAAATAAAATAAATAATTTTACAAAATAATTTTTCTCCAAGCCAATCTTATATTCGCATTAAGTGAATCTTTTTAAAAAATTCCATTAAAATTTGTGAAGAATTTATCTGCTACCCGCACATGCAATAATTCTAAATAGTAGGATTACGGCCCTTTTAACTGAAGATTTCATATGCATGAAATAAAAATGAATTGAAATATCTCCTGTTTCCAGGTTAGCAGTGGAAATCATTCTAACGTTCAGAAAAAGAAAAAGAAAATAGCAGAATGGATCGCTATTTTCCAAGGATATAAAAACGAAAGAAACATCTTGTTTAGATCTTTTCTGCCCAGAAAATCTATTCACACAGAAAGCAGCGGCAATATCGTCCCACAATAAAATTCAATTCTATGCATCGCTGCCATTTGAGGGAAAGTAACTTAAAAAGGGGGGATAAAAAACAGAAAGGAGAGGAAAAGGAAATTAATTTCGAAATTATTAGAATTGTGGAAGAATATCTCAAGAGTAAAAATCGTTTCCATTTTGACGAACGTTCGGAATGAAAGAGAATCGGATAAAAGTATATAAATGTATATAAAAGAAAATATGGAAGAAAAAACTCGGCGGGGAAAGTATAAAAAGATTAAGAACATATTAACCTTGACCTCATTCTCCTAAATCACTAGGGTCGAACACATCGCACAATTGCGCCTATTCTTTTTTTGAATTTTAGCCTCGGCACCAGCATCATCTTACCTAAGATAACCAACAAAAGCAGTAAGTTTTCTTTTCAAGAAGCAAAAAGGTTATTTTATGAATAAAAGTTTTTGTCAGTTTTTTATTTTGTTGTTGTTGTCTTTTCTTCCCTTTTGAATTTTCGTTTATGTTTTGTTTCGTCCTCCGCATGAGTGTATATGTGTGTTGCTTCCAAACCATTTTAATAAAGCGAAAAAGGTCGCAAAGTTCGCTATTTAGAAAGAATTTCTAACATAATAATTCCTTCCTTAATGCTTTGCGACCTTTTGAAGGACAGTTTGACTAACTACAGAAGAGTTCACAGTAACTAAAGATTTCCTTGAGATTCATTGGTTTGCCTACAAATTCATTGTTTACATGCAACGGCTAAATTACTTGGTTTTGCTATAACTTGGTCTTTGTAATAACATAATGGCAGGTTTTGCGATGAAACAGCTAATAGATAAATATTTTTGATTAAAGAAAACTTCATTTGTTTTATAAAAGAAACCTGATTTCTTTTATTTTTTTCGTTCCCTTTTTCAACGGAAGAAAAAAGTGGTTCTACTAATGCATAATAATAATAATAATAAAGAACTATTATTGTACATTAAAGTTGTTTTAACGCAGAACGCATTAATAACTTTTATTCGTGGTGATTCATTACAAGCATATGTTGTTTTCTAAATGAAAGTTTTTTTTATATAAATTAATCTTGTATGTATTATTCTATATTTTCATAATGATTCGTTTCATTGAATTGTGGTTATTATTTTTTAAACCAGATTATTTTCGAACGGAATAATTATTTTAATTAAAGTATTTTATATTTTTTCACAAAATAAAATATTTTAGAAAGCCTGGCTTGTAATAGATATTCCTTTATATGCATTCGAGTCTATTAAGCTATTAAAAAGAATTAAAATACAGCGTTTGAAATGAAGCCCAACAAAAGTCTGAAAGTTAGAAAACGAATGAATACAGGTGCAATACTCGAGCCATTCTCCCGTAAATTAAAATTTATGCAAATATCGAGATTATTTGCTCCTTCTGAAAGCCATTTTTTATTTCCACAATTAAATTAACAGTTTGTTAAAATTATTAAATAAAACAAGAAATTATTATTTTTCAAACATCCTTCCCAATATTTACTATCATCGGAAAAGATACTGTCATTCTTTTTTAGCGCGTCGTTTGTGAAGCGCGTTCTATTTTCGATCAGTAACAAAAAATAACACTTGTTTTCTGAAGTCAAGAGATCAAAATAACAGCATCAAATATCTCATTAGTTTTAGCATTTCATATTCAATAAGAATTAAATATCACAGGCGTGATTTGTTATGATAGCAATTTTTAAACATTTCGTGCGATAGAAGTAGGTTCACAAATGTCACGGGGCACGAGAGAGAAAAATGAAACTGTGTCTCAAATTATTTGAATAGCAGATACCAGTATAAATATGGAATATTTACTTAATCCCCTGGAACCCATTGTGACGTCTCCTTTTCAATTTATGTTGCTAAAATGATAAGAACTTAATTAGGTTTCCACGGTTGTGTTATTTATAAAATGAATCAGATATATATTTGCAAAGATTATTTGGGCAGTTTAATTAGTTACATTATTTTTAATCATAATGTTTTTGTTTTTATAAATCAAGTAAAGTTATGAATTAAATATGATCTGCATATAACCTTTTATGCGTTTGTATTCTTCAGGGGGATAAAATAGTTTTTTTTTCTCTCTCTCTCTTCGTGAAAGATGTAATTTGCTGTAAAAATATCGTTCTTGTAATGCATATGTCAAAACTGCCAAATATACAAACTTCAAACTTAAATTGTTGAATACTTGAATAAGAATTTCAATATTTTTGTTTTAAAATATTGTTTAATGAAAAAATATATACAAAACTGTATTAGACTTTATTTAATTTCTTAATTTTGGGTGAAATAAATAAATTTCTGAGAAAACTTGGTAGAAATTTTTTGCTACTTTATTCATCATTTCATATTTTTAAGAAAGATTAATAGAGTCGAACTCATTATATCACGTTATTTTTATTTTTAAACGGAATATATATATATATATATATAAAATTTTATATAGTTTATAGTTTTATATAGTTTATAGTTTTTTGCATAGAGTGGAAGTGATAGTTTAATCGAAGAACTTACCTTTCATAAATTTCCAATTATTTTTACTAAATGTCACATATATAAATTATGGAATAGAAAAAGATAATATTAAGAATTAAACTAGAACATTAAAATTACTTTTTCGCTATCACGCGTATTTTTCCGTAATCATTTTTTCGAAATTACATTGTTCTATTTCAGTAAAGTACAACTTGTTTAGCATATATTTGTTTCCTAGAAATATCTTTCAATAATACCTCTTGAGGTAAAATTTCCTAGAAGTTTCATCAAAGGATGCCGACAATCCTTTAATGTCCAAAATGTATTCTGATGTAGCCTCGAGCAATGCGGTCAGTTAGGGTTTGAAAGTTATTAATAATATTGTGTTAATATGTGAAAAAAAATTATAATTATAGAGAAATACATTATTCTAATCAGTCAAACTACATTTCTTAATATTTTATTATCTATAAAAGTAAAAGCAAAAATTTATAAATAGTTTAATATTGTAACAGAATTTCACCGCCGGGTTCGCTTGATCGTGGGTGCATGGTGTGAGAACACAATCAGCAGGCTTCAGTAGACAACAGTAATGTTTATTTACACGAAGAAAAAGAGTACACAGACGACAAATATTTACAACCGACAGGAATACAGGACGGCACACGAAGACAGACAGTAGTCCACAAGTAGTAATCGTCCACAGCACAAAGCGGCCAGACAGAATCCAGCAGGAGAGGGGATCCTCGGAGCTTCGCTCTACTTACTGTCTCTAAAACGGCTGAAGTTCTCATTGTCTCCTCGCTTAAGCTACCGACTCGCTACTTCTCACAACTGGCTGCTACACACAAGATCCGACACTGTTTCCGCAGTAGACAACAAGACTCGGCACACAGCAGTTCAGCACTCTCTCCACACAATGCTGGCATTCCGCTGTTTCTTCGCTATCCTCTCGGAGACTCGTTACTTGTCGGCGACTCTGACTACAATTCGCGTCGACTTACGACGACCCTTGCAGCTGATGACTGATGCAGTTGTAGGAGAGCCCGCTTCATACAGAATCTATTTCCTGTAGCGGAGTTAAAATTGATGGAGTTAGCCATGACTTCTGGTGGATGTCATGAACATTTGTTTCCTTCATGGTGTTCTTGATGTTCTGAAGCTGCTCTGCGAAGCAGAGAAGTCCCCTGGTAAGAGAGGAAGAGGAGGGAGACGCCATCCAATCGGAATTCAGCTGCAGTGGGGTGGATGAGTTGGGTTGAAGTGGAGATCGGTGAGGGTAGCTAGGTTGAGTTAATGTTTACTATTGAGGATAAACTATTGTTTGTTCAGAGCCAATCAGCATGCTTCAATATATGATGGAAAGCGGTTTGGAAGTACATGACGAAGGTGAATTTGGATTTGGGCTATTTTTAAATTAAGATAACATTTCTTTTAATATTGGGGTCGGGGATATATTTTTCTATTGTCTTTATTGAACCATTTTCGTGGGGACCCTTGCAGCTTGAGAGTGCTGGCCTTTTATAGTTCCCGGGAGGTGGGATAAGAACCTTAAGTGCCAATCAAGGCGTATCTGGGTGTATCTCGGTTCTTATTGGATGGATCGTGAATATTCTCGAAGTTTCCAACATTATCCATTTTGTCTTCAAATTCGTCGCCAAGTGGCAAATGGCCGCCAAGCTCTGAGGTCACTGAGGAATTAGTTTTCGAGTAACAGATAATAAAAATGTGATTCGAATTTCTTCCGTTTGTACTTTTAGGCCTTGATTTATTCATTTATTCTCTCAGTTGCTCATTCTGTGGAGGAAGCAATGGAATCAGTTCCAGCACCACCATTATGTAAATTATTTCAGAAGATTGTCACTTCAGCATCTAACGACACGCTGTCTTACGTCATGATCTTTTTCTTGTGCAATGGATGCTAAATTTAAATTAACAAGATGCATTTTATATGTATCAAGTGATTATAAATTGGCAACACTTTTCTTTTCATTATAGGAATATTCAAAATTCTTTTTTGTCTTTCAGGTGATTGAAATATTTGGAAATATCTGTTTTCTAGAATTTTTAAAGGTTAAGGTTTTTTAAGGACTTTTTTATGTTACGATGTTTGTTCGGTTTCGTTTTGCCCGTTTTTCGCTTCGTAAAAGAATTTTCAAAAAAAGATTTTATTAATTTTGCAGTGGAGCTTAACTAATTCGAGAGTATTAATTTAAAATCCTATTTCGTTTTTTTTTTCATTGGCATCTTTATTTATCTTTTAAGGCAAAGTTAAAATATCTTCTGATAATTTTGCAATTCTATTTTGAAATTGTTGCATTCAATATTATTTGCTCTGGTTGTATCCAGTTTTCTGTATTCAATAAATCAAATTTTTAATGAAGTCCAATCAGCAGCGGCAGATAGAGTATGAACTTAAAGATCACCGTTTTTTAATCAGTTTAAAACTTCGAAAAATAACATTCACAATTTCTCTCATTAGAAAACTACAAACATTTGTTCGACACTTTCGTCAAGCATTTCGATTTTGAGATATCTATAAATTGTTACACAACCAAAATAAATGAAAAATCAAACTATTCTTCAAAACTATTCAAAGTATGCGTTATTATGCATCTTAAAATTCTGAAAGAGCTCCAAAAAATTATATAATTTCTCTATCAAATACACTCTTTCATTAATTAAGATAATTTTTGTGTTTAAAGCAAAATGCAAATATATATGGATTTCATGGTTTTTTCATCGCTGACAATTTATTCAAGCTCTATTCAATATGATTTGCCATTCCAGATAAATGGCGATAGTGACCTTGAAGCCGGCAGCAAAATTGTTGCCAAATGAGGCAACTGGACTGCTTTCTAATATTTACGCCATGGCACTTCAGGTGTTCAATTTTGTAGGGTAGAGAAACAGCCAGAGATTTTTTGTTTTTTTTTGTTTTTCCCAATTTCTTATGTTAGACAGATCTACAATTTTAATATCAAGACCAAATGCAAAATTTCATTTTTCAAGTTTATTTAATTAATCTGTAGACGAATAGACAAATCGTAAGACAAAGTCATCGATTCGGCGAGAATAATAGTATTAGTTCGAAATTCTTAATTTCAAATAAAGAAGTCTACAGGTGCTATTCTTCCATACTCTTTTAAACTTATAACATGTCATTAAAGGAAGACTGGTCTAATGCTCTCGAGTGTTGTTCACATTCAAACAGTATTGTCCCATTAGTAAGATCGGAAATGCACAAAGAATGCAGATTTAATGAAGACAATGACAAATACTTACAGATAATGCAGACAAAGTTCTGACAAGTATTTGCCACTGTTTCAGCAGCGTTTTGCGCTTTATGAGCATGTGTGACCTTACTTACCTGTGAGGCAATACAAGCGTAATGTAAGCTCTCCTTCATTATTCAGATTTAAATCAAATTCATAATATATATATATATATATATATATATATATGCGAGAAAACGGAATTTAAACTTCAGCTTTTCTTTATCTCATTAATTCAATCAGTGGTGGATGGTTTGAAATCTGATACAATTCTACTGATAAAATAATATACTATAATATATTATTAAATTGCATCCATTGAGAAATTTACGCTTTTTTAGTTTACCATGGCATACAGGTGCATTTGAGTTAATACACAGTTTTCTCTTTGAATAATTTAGTCAAATAGAGGACAAAAAGGCCCCCAATAATTTTGTTGTTAAGATCGCATATCAGATTTCATCCGTCTGGATTGCTTAGTTTTGGAGTTATTGCGCCCACAAGCAGAGGAGTATAGTTTTTAGAATTCTGAAACGTGTAAAATAATCAAAATCTCGGAATCATCCCCTCGCCTTTCCCATTATTATATTTCCTCTTCATATACGCGAAAGTAAAAAAAGACAGAAAAGTTTTAATTTGACGCATTAAAGTTCATGCTTTTGATATTTTAATTTTCTAAACTGTGACACATCTTTTATAAGCTTCACATTACCGTTGAAGAAAGAAGTATGTTGTGTTATTTTAAAATATTTATGCATCGCTTCATGTTAAATACATAAAAAGTTGAGTCGGATTCCATATGGAACGTTTTTAGAAGTGACAAGAATGCTTTCGCATTTCTTATGCTCTGAGTTATTTTTAGCTCTTTGTACCGCAAGATTTCATTTAGGGATCATAAAAAATAAAAATAAAAAAAGAATTTGAAAGTTGAAAGCAAGTGGCTCTGAATGCCTTAAAACGTTTATCGAAAAAAAAAAGGCTCTGAAATTCTCTCTAAGAACCTATCATCTTACTGTTGGAAATACAGCTTACTTCAAGTCGGAAAAAAAAATATGAAAAAATAAATAAATTCGAAGGGTTTTTAGAATCTCTCTTTGAGAAAGAACTTCTCTTTTTCGCTCCCCCCCCCCCAGTCTGAATTTTCGAAATAGAGTTGGAAAAGGCCCGCATTTTCTAATACAGTTCATTTTATTTTCGCCTTTCATAACAAGCAAGCGGCTGGAAAATTGAAATTCGGCTACGCCGCAGCATGGCAGACGATTTTTGCCTTGATGAAAATGGCGGCTTTTCTATTCTTCAACTAGCGACGAGGGAAAATGTCTTTTCGTTTAACAACCATACAAATAAAAAAAAAAAAAAATCGAAAGAAAAAATAACGTTAGGTCGGCCCTATTTTTTTTTTTTTTTTTGTTACTGCTTTTCTATTTTATTATTATTATTATTATTATTAACTCAGTTGGAATCAAAATTTTAAAAAAAAGAAATGAGTAGAAATAATAACAATAAAATGGAATAAAAAGCACTTGCTGTCCATGATGAGTTTGCGATTATCACCAAAAGCTTCTTTTGTTGGCAAGTGTGACGTTAAATTATTCGTCCGTGAAGTTTCTTTTCAGCTTGCTTGACCTTTTATTGAACTGCCCGTTTTGATTCTTTTCTTTACTTCTTACATGTAAATGCCTATGGTCTCTAACATAAAAAGAAAAAAGACTTTATTTTTCAAAGAAAATTCAAGCTTAGAAAACACCTGTTAATAAATGTGATAAAATTATAATAAATGTGATAGTAAAATTAATGTGATAAGATAATCGAAATTTATTGCTCTCCTTTTATATTCGAAATCGTTCTTCCCTTTTAAGTTCTTTCTTCGTGTAGGATGCCTGAATAGTTAGATAAATGTCTGATTATCGATTATATTTTCAATATTTTGAGATTACTAATCATGTATTTTGCGGACGCATGAATGTAATGTAAAAAGTTTTACTATTATTTTCAGTTCTTTACTTCAGAGAAAGCGGGAAAAAAATTGTTTAATTATGTCCGACAAAACTTCGGTATATTGACTACCGTCGTAAGTTTCATTTTAGAATTTTTTAATGCTGATAATCTTGTATTTACATTTGCGGCTTTCGGATCATTCAGAGTTCCTGGAATTCAAGCTGGATATAGATTCAATGAAATAAAATTCAAGTGTTACGAACGAAATGCAAATTAAAATATTAATCATCGGCACGTTGTCTTACTGTATGCTGCAAAATTTAGCTTTCTCTGCAAGATTGCGCAGTTTATTTCACGATTAAATGACGCCTATCAGATCATGAATCGGTAATGTTTTTTGATTAAAATATTGTTTTCGTTATATAAATTCAAAGCTTAAAAAAGTCAGAGTTACTTTACTTTCTCTGCAAAATGGAAAAGGTCTTCGATAATTATACAGATTTTTATTTGTCTATTAAATGCTGAACAAGCAAGATAATAATTAATAAATGCTTTTTTTTTTGCATAACTTCGGCTTTCAGTTTAATATCGTGCAGATATTGCTCTGAAGAATAGCTTGTGAAGATCTATGGCTTTGAACCGTCAGAGGTTTTTGTATTAGCATCCTTCACTTAGGCTCTTTGTTATGCAATGATTGAGAGAATTTTCCTAGTTACCTTCAATGAACAGTAAAAATCTGCATTAGATAACTGATGTTCAAAATAATTGGCCAATGATTGAACTAAATGAAGGTAATGCAATCGAAAGATTATTACACATTCACCTGGTTGCTGTGACTAATCCCGCTTAGAGCAACTGTTTGCCACATTTGGGCCCTTTTTAAATTCAGGCTCATATCACTATCATTATTAAAATGTCTGAAAATCTCTGCTTTTTTAACTATATGAGGATGACAGAAATAGTTTCATTTTAAAGATGAGTGGAGACAACTATTATTGCATGCTAGCAGAATTTCCTCGTTTTTATCTACAATCTCATTTGGTTTTTCCAATGTTGTCATTCACATCCAAACAAGCTGCAATTTATTTGCACTGGAAACCAATACGATTGTACGAAACGCTACGCTCAAAGAGTCAACAGTCTCATAAGATGCGCAACTCCGAAACCTAGACAAGACAGAAAAATCGATTTCACAACCCGGACGACATCTCATCTGTATTGTCGATGGTCAAACTTTTGACATAGGGATTGGTGAATTCCGTGGTTACTTTAACTCAGTCAAGAACTGACTGTCAAATGGACTGTTTCTGCCGGTTAATGTTTGTCTATCACTGTATATGACAACTGAAACATACAACGACTTGAAAGGATGGAATTCAGCATGTGGTATTTGCAACAAATTTTATATTTTTATTAAATTTTGGACGAGAACTGTTCTAATGGTCTGTCTAATATACAGCAGTCGGACATCACAAATCCTGTCGATACGGTGGCAAGCTGGTTGGCTGTACACAAGAAGAAGGTATTTTTATTGTCTGTCTATTCGTCTTTAGGCAAGTGAATGCGCTGACTCAAAAACACAAACGGTCGATTAATGAAGTTGGTCAAGTCACATTTTGAGCTATACCTACCAAAAGATTGCGACTGTTGTGTGATGTTGTTGCGTTCATGATAAAAACATGACAAGATTCACAAATAAAATTTGAAATTTGCTAATACTAAATCTATGGGAATTCATTCCATCACAGAGCTGACTATTTCTCTATTTCGTGTGTAAACTGAAATAGATTTTGATAGCTGAAGAGCAACAAGTTACATAAATGAAATTCATGCAAACTCGATTTCCTTTATTATGTCAAGAAATTTTATGTAAAATTACGCCCAGCATACGGAAGCCGAGAACCATTGCAAGTTGCGGATTGCATTTCGGAATGAAGTATGTTGACGCCATTTATTTAAATGACAAGATTCAAAATCGCTATCGACTTCCAATGATATGATCTCGAAACTGCTTCGATCGCGCTAGAATAGAAAAACGTGCTTTTTTTATACAAGCAGCCCCTTTCTTCCCTGAAAGAATTCGCAGTAATATCGCCAGCGGGGAAAGTCTTAAAACAGTTTTTCCAGGGAAAGTGCACGGAAAATAAAACCCCGAAATCCCGTCTCCCTTAGTGTGCGAGGGAGACAATTTGAATATATATTGTGTGGTTTAAAGCTACACACCCAGACCCGGGCGGGAAGCTCTATCCATCTGTCCATATAAACGTACAAGGAAAAGAGCTAAAAGCTTCCCGCTCTTGCTAGGCAGAGTTTATATATGTAACTTTGGATTGGCACTGTTGAAGAATGGAGACGCAGTGAATAAATAGAGAGTTTTTATACTATAAATCTTAGGGCTTTTTGAGAAAAAGGTTGTTTTTCTTTGATCATGCGGAGGAGAGAGACGCATGGTTGTGTTTCGAGTGTGTAAAAATGTAGAGAAATATTTCCTTGAAGATTCATATTAGTGGGAACTCCGATGGAAAAGAGATGTTCAACGTTTTTATTTTATATATTGCTTGAGCTATTGTTACCATCTTTTTCAATATATAGAGATGGAAGTAGAGTCTTAAATCTTCAAAGAGTCCTAGATAAATTTGAATACAGAACCCATATGCCGTGGGGAAAATTAGAATAGGGCACCATTTAATATATATATTCAAGGAATCCTACACAAATCCGGATTTGTGATTCATTTAGTGATTTTAGGGAAGAAAGGCGTTTTTTTTATTTCATAACAAATATTTTTAAACGTTTTAATTGCGTTTTCTCATTTGGGAGTGAAGAACAATTTCTGTCATAAACCTAAAGCAGTAATACCAAATTTAGAAAATTATAAATTTAAGAGTTAATTTTTTAAAAACACACTATAGTGGATATACTGAAAAAAATATATTTTAATTTTGGTTATTTTATACTTTTTAATCTTTGATTTAAAATTCATTGCATTTTGATTTATAAATCATGAAACAATTGAATTTTGGAAATATACACATTCAGTGAATAATTATGGACATAAAAATGAAAGAAAAAATGCCCCGTTTTAATTTTTGAGAACATTGAGAATGAAAGTTATATGAAAAATATATTTTTCTTTTAAAAAGGAATTTTTTTATTTGAATGAAATTAATTTATTTTCGGTCACGTTTTTGGTCCCCACTTTTGGGTCCCCTAGCAAATCGCCCAGGACACCCACCCTAGTTACGTCACTGATTACCAAGAGGAGTCGTTCATTTGGATTCAAAACTTAAGTAAATCGATTAGAAGGGAAATCGTTTGCGGGAACAGAGAAATGTAGAAAATCTTAAAACTATGGCCCATAAAATGAAAAGAAAAATTGTATTGCAAAATTCCAATTTTATAAACAAAAAGCGTCAATTAAATGCTAAAAGAGTGGTATAATTTTATAAATTTTATTTATTCATCGTTTTTTTATAATTCATTTCAGAGATTTGCATGGAATTTGCGTGGCTCTTATGAAAGTTACTCGGAATTCTGAGATGGATTTCCATTCTTTTTTTTTTTCTCTCCTTTTCATTCAAAAGAATATTTTGCGAATTTCTTTACATTTTCCTCCCATTTGTTTAAAATAAGATCTATAGTGAATGCAATTTTCTGAAGTCTCTTTGTAATAAAGCAACTATTAGAATTTTTAAAATTCCCTCTTGGTGCAAAGTAAAAAATCTGATTTGAAATATTCTTACTAGAAATTAATACATAAAAGCATTTCAGTCTTTGTTTGACATATAAAAACCTAACTCTGATTCAAGGGTCTTTTAGCTGCAACCACATGTTTTTTAAGGATGGAAGACAAACGTCTTGACAAACTTGCAGCTACTGAAAACTAGAATCATACATTTTGGCAATCGTTCTTCATTTTTATTCCAGAAGTATCCAACTTAACTCTTCTAACTCGATTTCCTATCTGTTGACAACGCTAGCTTATACTACGCTGATGGCTTTCCTTTGAATAAAGAACAGTATCATTTATTCAAAAAAAGTTGGCAACCCTATCATCCAAACGAGAAATTTAGCTGAATGTACGAAAATCTTAGGTCAAAGAGACACAAATATAAATATTTGATTCAAATCAAACGATATTTTGAAACGAGAAAAATGAAGGAAACGTCAGGAAGGAGGGTGGGGGGGGGGATTGTTTGACATAAATTCGAAAAAGGAAAAAAGTGATATAAATGTTTCGAAAGGAGAACCTGCCTGCGTGGTTGATGGCTGCTGATGAAAAATGGCGCCAAAAGGAATCAGAAAGTTTGAATTTCTTTTTTCTATCACGAGTACTTATCTATCACAAAATTTGTTAAAAATGTCATCGTTTTATTATATTTATTAAAATGTACCTGTGACCTCACGAGTTATTAAATCTTTTTAAGTGTTATGAATGGGATTATTTGGTGGCATATGCGTAAATGTTACTGCATTTTTTTTCTTCCAACTCTCTTCCTCGAGAAGGTTGGTGTCCGTATTTGGGGACATTATTTGATTAGAGCACTTGATTCACAAGAAAATCTTCGGAGATAATTAAGTAAAGATTTCAGAATGATAACAATAATTATGAATATGTGAGGACCATAAACATGTTTATTTATATTTTAAGACATTCAAATCATTCGAAACATTAAAATCACACTATTTTACATGTATATTTTAAAATTATTTTAAGCTAAATTTAATATATGTAAATCAAGAGAAATAAAACTCAAACAATTTAGTACACACATTTACTGAAAATTAAAATTAACCATTCATTGTGCATAGATAAATATTTGATATTTAAATTATTAAAATTTAAAATATTTATTTATGCACAATGAATGGTTAATTTTAATTTTCAGTAAATGTGTGTACT
>JAPMOR010073563.1:522048-552244 GCA_026543865.1 Argiope aurantia
ATATAAATCTCTGTTTGTGAGCATTGAGTCTCCCTGCAAAAATGAGATTTATTTCTAGGCAAGTGGTACGAGGGTATTTTCGGAACTTCCATTCTGATGCTTTGATATATGAACTTGAATATTATGTAGAATTATAAATGGATACCTTTAAGGATATTGGAGGAATAGGATCAATAGATTTTTCCTGAATATGATCTTGATGAACTTTTTAAAAATCTCCATATTCAGATAAAAAATTTGAATATTTTAAATATTAAATTATTAAAAGGAAAGCGCTACTTTCCCAACAATTTTTGGGGTTTTAAAGCAACAGGTGTTTTTACAGAATATTTTAGAATTGGTGAACGTTTTTTATGATCACAAAGCCGGAAACGGCGAATGGATTTTTAGTTTGTTATTTATTACCTAACCAAGTGATTTAAATATTTTTTAACTCATCATTTGCTACTTGAAAAATTTTAAATCTCTTGATTTTTTTTCTTTTGAAAATTTGTTCACAAATATTTTATATTTTGTTAATAAATGAATAAATAAAAAATGAATTGGTATTAAAAATTAAATATTATATTTTCTTCATATTTTAATTAAGCAATGTTATAATTAAAATCTACTGTTCAGCTTGAAGCCGTCCCTCATTGGGTGCGAAATTTACAAAGTGAAAGTATTGTAATCGGCCGAAAATTCCACTTTCCGGAATTGGGGAATTTTCATGTCTTTGACCTCAAAGATTCCGAAAAAAAAAAAAATCGTGATTTTAAAGCTTAATAATTAAAAAATGAAGCAAACTAGACGAATGGAATTTAATAAAAAATCTTTGCGCCAAATTTGTAAGCAACTTTGAGCTAAATCGGTTTACTCGAACACTTCCAAAATGCATAAGTGGTCCCCCCCCCCCAACTCCCTTTTGCATTAGGATGTTAAACAAAAAAACAAAAAAAAAACACCTCTCATCAGATTTTAGTATCTAACTGTTGAAGGGGGAATATTCATGCTGGTTTGCATTACTAATTAGATTTTTTAATTGGAAAATATTTTAATAGTTAACAGTTACTGATTAATTATTACTTCTCCTCAAAGCTTTCTCTCTCAGTACAAAATTTATCTGAAGAAAATTAGTTTATAATATCCGTAAGTTTCGGTATTAGAAGTTAGAAGATTTTAGAAATTTTTAATCTATAATAAGATTTCTTAAACTGTATTCTTTTCTCCCAAAAAATATGTTTGTACCCATTTATTTTGGAAACTTATAAAAGTGAATAAATCGATCATTGATTATTAATCTAAAAAAAAGATGGGTAGTTGAAAAATTTTAATTAAATGCTTCTAATAAAACGTTTTGAGAAATTGTTTTTAAGAAATTGGGAGAAAAGCGAATACTCACAATGTCTTGATATCTTTAAAACTCAAAGACTGAAAAGATTCGGATCGAGACAAACACTTCAAGAAGTTTCCGAAACAACTCTTTTATAGAGTGAAAAAAATAGGCATAAAAAACGTAACGTGCCGATAGAAATACTTTAAACAAATTAGAATCTTAATCACATTTTTAATCCAATTAATGAATATTGAAGATACTTCATTATAATATTTATTACAACTTAGTATTAATTTCTGATTGGGATACGGCTTTTTATAATAATGATTTTATCCCTCATCTTTTATGATTTTGTTTTAAAATTCGTATTTTTTACTGAAAAATTCATTTTGACTTTTCAGCATAATAATTAAAGTTCGATTTTAATAATTTACTCACTTTCTTTCGTTTCTACTTTTTAATCTTTAACACACAGTTCATTAAATAACGATCGGCTATTGTAATCAGTTTATCTAAAATTTACTATGATATAAAGCCACTCAAATATATATATATATATATATATATATATATATTGATACACATTGATATACACATATACTGATAGCTGTGATGTGAAAATACTAAAATAGTGTATGATCATCGAGTGCGCACAAGCATATAAATACTACTTTCAGAATCCTAACACATCAGAAAATGGGTGACAAATCGATCACAAAATGACATCCTTACAAAAGGAAACTAATCAAGCTTTAACCGAAGCCTTCGGCACGTTCACAGCCACCTGTGGTTCACACCTACTTTTTCAATTGTATCCAGCCTTCTATCTAATTCGGTGATTCCTTTTCTACCATAGTCAAGACATTACAAAGAAAGAGTCAACTACTTAAACAAGTGGCCCAAATATCAGGCTTGAGCCATGGCAGTGATAACTTCGTGCGTAGTTTTACAAATAACATTGAAAGCACGATCGATGACTTTTCAAGTGGACAGAAATTTATATTATAGCGCCACGAGGTGCATATTTAATAGACTTTAGACCAAATGGATGACGAACGGCAGTGGAAATCCATGTTACGGATTACAGGGTTCGCTTGTAGTGGGTTATGGTGTGAAAACACAATCAGCAGGCCTCAGTAGAAAACAACGGCGTTTATTAAACATAAAGACATAGACGGCGAATACAAAGACGACAATTATATACAGCCGAGACGTACACACAGGACAGCACACAGCAGTACACTATAGCAAACAGTAGCCCACAAGTAGTAATCGACCTCAGCACACAAAGCGACCAGCCAGAATCCAGCAGGAGAGGGAATCCTCGGAGCTTTGCTTTACGGTCTCTCCAAACGGCTAAAGTTTTCACTATCTCCACGCTTTAGCTGTATCCAGCTGTCGACTTACTACCACACTACTGGCTATTGCACACACAAATTGAGGCTGCTTGCATAATAGACAACAGGACTCGGCACACAGCCCAGTTCAGCAATAGCTTGGGTTTCACTCCCGCCGTTGCTTCGCTATCCTCTCGGAGACTCATTACTTGTCTACGATTCCGATCTGGTTCATTGCAGCTTGAGACTGCCGGCCTTTTATAGCTTCCGGGAGGCGGATCGAGAATCTTCTAGGCCAATCAGGCGTATCTCGGTTCCCAATGGACGGATCGTTAAAATTCTCGAAGTTTCCAGCATTATCTATTTTGTCGCTAAAGTCGCCAAATTCGTCCCAAATGGTCACCAAGCTCTGGGATCTCTGGTTTGGCACACCAGCATCTAATACAGATGATTGTAAATCAGTCTTTCTGCTGATAGAACTAACCGTGATGGGAAGCAACTTTACAGACTAGTAACAATATTCTTCCTGTAAATTGCACGATACGTTAAGTACTAAATGTAATGCACTACCGGGCTTATCGTTGGACTTAGAGGCAACAAACGTGGCACATACATACTCGTAGTGTGTTTTTCAAACGGGGCTTTAAAATTTTATTATGACTTAAAAGGAAACAAAATGTTCATATATTTCTACGATAATCTCGGAAAACATTAAGGCACAACGATAATGTTTACAAATAAGGGATCAAAGAATATTAATAGGCGAAAAAAAAAACAATACAAAATTGTTTGCATTCGTGCGTAGCGTGATAATATTAAATTAACATCTGTAGTATCAAAATATCCAGCTGGGTTTGCCTAATATTTGATTAAAAAATAATCCATAAAAAAACATGTATTATCTATCAGGCTATTAAATAACAAAAGTATTTCGTTTTTCATATAAATTTAAGCTTCGTATATATTTCTGTAATAATGTTTGGATTTCAAATTTTTTCAACTATAGAACTGTAACTTTATTACTTACATTACATTTTTAATAAAGAAGTGTCGAAAATATATAGTTTAAAAATCACTATAGCAAAAGAAGAAAAAAATTTATAGGAGTTGACATGAATGAAACAGAAGGAGCGAATTTTGCAGTTAAAAAATTCTAACCACTCATCGCAGGAGGTTGAAGAAACCTGCAAAATGCAAGAAGTACGCCATTTGCTGTTGTTATTATTATCGTTTCTGTTCTTCAAGAAGTTTCATTTTAAAGTGAGACTAAAAAGTTTAATAATAATAAAAAGAAAATTTCATGCATCTGAAATATTCACCTTTTATTTTACTTTTTATACGCGTGATTAATTCCGAAACTAACTGACGTATTTCATACTGGTCCTGCCCCTTGTGTATACCAGGAGAAGTTGCCGAAGAAAAATGATTCGTTCTTTCGAACTTCCCAATCTAAAGAAAAATGAAAAGTCGGAACTCTCCCATCCCCATTCTTTATTTATGAATTTTACATCAATTTTATTATTCTTTCTTCTTCTTCTCTTAAGAAAGAATGCTATTTTTTTCTCCATTTCCAATGATAAATTCCCGTGGAATCTTGATGTAACGACCGCGAGCAAAAGGATGGTACCACTTTAAATGTGGTATAGAAATTCGAATTCAATTGGACGGATGCGTGGCCTGAGCATGGAGATGGATGCGCCTGATGATTATTTTTAAATCTGTTCATTGCGCACAATTTTTCTTTCCCAACTGATTGTTCTCTGGTTTTCTTTGCTTATAGGTTTCGGTATGAAAATAAAAGCGTTTGATGGACTTTTAGCAGGATGGAAGCAGAATTGAAAAGGAAAAATACATGAATTTTTTACTTTGCATGCTTGCTGCTGAAAAAAGCATCTTTAAAAATAAAGTATATCTTTTTTTTATATATATAAACTGAAATCAAGATATCCTTTCATGAAGATACAAGAATATTTTTTGCTTTTAATAACTGAGAGAGGTCCCCTTAAAAATTTTCCCCATTCTCTTTAATAAAGGTGAATGTTTTTAGACCCAGAACTACTCTTTTAGTCACGAACTCGCATACCAAATTTAATATATTTAAGTCATTACATTTTTGAGCTTCCCGCGTTTACATGACGTTCAACCAAATGACGTTCAACCCTTCCTTGGATTTGACTCAAAATGTGACAGGTGTCTATGATATAGATGTTAAATCTGCGTACTGGATTTGAACCATCTAGCTCTCTCCATTTTGTAGTTATCGTATTAACTTGAAGATGAATAACCGGACAGACAGACTTCCTCTGAATAGATTTTGCCTAAAATTTGGTGAAAATCTGCAAAATTAGTGCAAAGGGCGTATACTAAAGTGCAAAGGGCAGTGATTTTCTTTTCATTTTGGAAATTATCGTGCTACATTTTTCACGTGGATACGTCACTATTTCTTCACAAATGCCTATTTCAACAATTTAGCTCTCGGAAAAATAAATATCTTTTCCAGGATCAAATTTTAAATGGAATAAGGCAGAAGATAATAAGAATTGGAAATTATTGATTTTGAATCTGAAAAGTACGGAACAGAAAAGAATTTAAAAAAAAAGAGAGCGCCTGTAGTTCAAAGCAATCAATCAACGTATTGATGTATCCCCGAAGACAACAGGAGTGTTTAATAAGTGCAACAGTCAACGCTAGTTGTTCATGTCCCACCACGTCACAAACACTCAATGAGTTTTCGTAAAAGAAATGTCTTTTCAAGTTATTAATTCTTTACATTACGGAACGATAACTAGAATTAAGAGCATTTAGGAAAGTTATTTTTTATGAGTTTTAATGAATTTTTTAAAGCAAAACTGCTACCTTGTGATGCAGCAACGTATAGAAGCATTTCCACTAACTCCGTATACTTCATGCGAGTCCTGGTCACTCGGCTTTCAATCGATTATTTTCAAAACATTATTATTTAGATACATACACTTGATTGAATAGGAACTTCCTCCAAAACATGTTTTCTCTTATTTTTGTTGTGAACTCTATTAATAGCCTGATGCACAGGTTCAGCGGTAATGAACGATCTTGTTACCTAAAAATTCAACCATTTGGATAGGCCAGGTCTGGTGATTGGCGCTTTCTGTATCGTTGTTTTATATTCCTTATCATTTCTCTGAGAAAAAGAAGGATTATAAAAGTTGGAGCAAACAAAAGTAAATACAAGAAGGCGGTTGATAGCTTCTTTAGATGCCCTTCGCCGACACACATACGCGCCATTAAAGTGCACTACATTGACTTTGCCTACATTATTCAGTCATTATTTAGATAATGCATCTTACTTCACTGCCAATGCATAAATGAAATCGATCTTGTTTGATGGAGGATATTTTGGCCTAGCAAGTCGTCACCCTAAATTGTCTCAAAACAGGCCGACCAAGATCATAAAAAGTGTTAAATATCCACTCTTCCTAGACAATTCAGGAACAACGAGTGTTTGATGAAATGTATGTATTATAGACCATGGAAATAAATTTATCGCCCCTACGGCCGAATGACAATCTGAACTTGGAAATCATTGCGAGCTCAAATAAGGATCGGCCCAATTCCGTTGCTCATGGCGACTTTGCAAATGGGTAACACGAAACAGTTTGGGATGCGTCTGCGGCGTGTAGTCCGTCCTCTTGGTTCCAAACGTCTGGCTACAATTTTTCGGGAAATCCGCTATCTTGCGTCAGCAAGAAGCCTATTTGCCATTTACTGAGGCTGGGTGCACTCATTATTTTTCGCCACAGTATCTTTTCTCTAAAGACATAGAATTTTTGACACAACACTCCCAATGGCGTTTGCCATATATTCTAGCTGCTTTAAATCCACAGCCTCGAAACAACACTGAAGGTACTATTAAACAAATTTCTAGGCAAGATCTGTTCGATTTTCTTCGATCCTTCCAACAATATATTCAATTATAAAATTATTTAAGTGATAGTAGGCATACCGAAAGCATCAGCATTTAAATAAGGATTAGGCATACCGAAAACATCAGCGTTTAAATATAAGGCTTTTACTTGAAATAACAATTGTCCACATGAGTCCAATAGTTTAAAACTCTAATAGTCTCTATCACTTAAAGAACAGGCATAGAGAAAAAAAATATTATACTGTTTCTTTCTGAGTTTATTGCGTGTTTGCTATGGAATGTAGAGAATCATGTGGAAGGGAGTGCAAAGATAATACAGTTTTTAATTCCTACGTTTATCTAAATCTTAAAACTTATTAATCAAAAAATAAAAGGTTAAATTCGCTGGATAGACTTTATTTCTTTCGGATTATTTGTTATCATATATTTTATGTCCTTTCATAGCACACATTTCATTTACGTGTGGAATAATAAACAAGTAAAATACCGACATTTTTTTAAGCAAATAAGCTTTATCCTCTATTATTATAGCTTTTTCTGTAAATGTAAACATCACTTGTACAAATATTTGAAACAATATTATGTTCTTTATCTATATAAGATGACTGATTCGAAGAATTAAATGAAAAATACGATACGCATATTCAACTTTATTTGCAGTAGCATTTATTAAAACAAGAGAGTTGATAATAAGGGTTTAGAAAAATAAATCTTCTGATGTATTTCACTTCTTTTCTTCTCATTTCGCAGTTTTTCAAATTGAAAATTCATATTTACGCATAAGACATTTACCAGTTATAATTAGGTTTTTTTTTTCTCTAACAAAGCAGAACTGTAAGAGAAACGAAAAACCTCGCTTATAAGTTTGACATATTCGAAATACTGGAGGGTGAGAAAGCTTTTTCTAGCAATCAGAAGAGAGGATTTCCTCAGAATTCACTTAAGGGGAAGGAAAAATGGCATTCTTCCTTTCAAATTCCAATTGAGATTATGTCATCTATTGTTTTTTTATTACGGAAGATAGTCTTAACGGAGAAGTATTTCATTAACAGCTGTTTGATTTTCAACTTTATCTATTGACGATGGAAAAAAAAATCTTTTTTAAAAAAATATGATTGTAATATTTTCAATCATAATTCCCCCCTAAACATATTGTAAGTTTTTACTTCCTTGTAATTTCATGTATCCCATATAAACAACAATTTCGTATACTCGTGATACGTCGAAAGGCATAAATCTATTCCATTTAGGATTGCTTTGAGCATCTGGTCGGAGGTGCAAAAATATAACGTCACATTATATTGCCAGACAAAGTACAATTAGACGTTGGATGACGAAACAATTTTAATGTCACGTGAATTTCCTTAATAAGTATTGTATTTTATATAGATTAGATGGGTAAAGAGCCTAAGCAGATGAGCAGATTTTTTTTATTTAAATTAAAATATATAAATAAAATAAAAATGTTTAGATTATACGGAGAGTCTTTAGCGTTATGTTTTGCATTCACTGTCTTATTGAAAAAGAATTCTATAAGAATTTTTAATACTTAATCATTTTTATTAACCTATTCTCTGTAGTACTGCATCATAATTTACTCTTTCAACTTATATATAAGATTGCTGTATGTAAAATTCATCTGCCATTTAAAAATTAAAATATAAATATATATATATATATTGATGATGCCAGATTCGATGGGTTAATCTGGATGGAATGAATCTTTAAAATATTGAAGAATATCTATGACCTCCGTATTTTTTGACATCACTTCACCTGCTTCTACGTCCCTTACAGTTTAAATGGAATTTTATTTTTAGCAAAATAACTTGCTTGGCAAAATTAAAGAGACCTAATTACTTATTCACAAAAATGCAACTGGAGATCTTCTTGATCAGTAGATGCCGCGGTGGCCTGGTGATAAGGTCTCGGCTTTCGACACCGTAGGGTTTCAAGTTCGAGGCTCGATTCCACCGAAGAACCGCCGTGTAAGCGGGTCTGATGCGCGTTAAATCCGTCGGGGCAAAATGGCTTTCCGCTAGTGTGGTGCGTAAGTGTGGAGAGGGGGGGAGTGCTAGCCCAGATGTCGTCCTTATAGACATTCTATGTCCTAGACCTGTCCTATGTCGACCGATATAGGGCTATTATAGGAGGACACTATAATAACCCTAGTGTTGCTTTAAAACGGGACGTTCATATAACTAAACTATATTCATCAGTATGATTAAATAATGGTTTTTTTTTCAGCAATTTGAAATCCAACGTTGGTTTTCGCCGGGAAAAAATTTAAAATGCATTTTTTAATACAAAATGAATAAGCATTTAGGAAAGAGTTAAAAATAATGATGATTTTTTTCCTACATGAATCATATTCCTAATTTGAGATTTTTTCTCATATATCGATGCTAATGACGTCATAGAGTTTGGAAATTATATATCTAATTTCTACAATTGAATTTAGCAGACAGTTCGCAGTTCGGAATTCTTATGCTTATTCCCGAATCAAATTCCAGTCATTATTGAAGCCCGCACAACTCCGCATTTGAGCACAAATGATCCCTCTTAAAATTTCTCCCTACCTGCTCTTTTGGAAGCGTGCACAGCGCTTGTCTCCAAATGGTGGCGACTTACACGAATTATCCACCAATAAGCAATTCTAAGCCGCTTTTGAAGACACCCTTCTTCCCGTAGTTGTAAAATGTAAGGCACGTTTACCGGAAACTCACGTATGGTCATCGTCTCCCAAGTCCCCCGAAGAGTCACCACCAAAAGTCGTGACCACTAAACAGGATCAAAGTTCAGGACCGAGACTGGCGGTCTGGAAGAAGAATCGCTTCTAATTCTTCAGCGCCCCGACCTCCGGTCCACTCGAGCGGACGCTGTTTGGACGGATTAGCGAGAGCAATCTGGTATTAATGAAGCAAAATCTCTCGTAAAAAAAGCTCTTAAATCAAACAATTCTTTGAAAAAAGACTTTGAGGAGCTTTTACAATGCTGGCCGGTCATCGTCCCCGGTGAAAAGGACGGCTGATGAACTATGAGGCTTATTTCTTTTTAACCCTAAGCATCCTCCTACAAGGTTTTTATTTCTGGGGGATAAGTGATGGGAAAAGGATTGTTAAAAATAGAAAGAAAGAGGCTTGAAGCTCTTGTTTGTAGCCATTCCTCCTGCTTGATTATGAAGCCGTTGCATCTTGTTTGCAATGACCGTAGCATCACTTGATTGACTGGAAAAACGTTAGCCTAAGAATAGTCTCATTAATGTATCGAAATTTATGAGCTAAGAAACTTTTTTGAAACTCGCTCAATATTAATATAAGTAAAAACACACAAAAACTGAGAGATATGATGAAGCAAAAAGAATAAAAAAATCGTTTGCATTTCTTTGGAAAATTAAAAAACAAACAAAAACGTCGTTTTAAACTGCGTTCAAAGTTTTCAAAAAAGTGAAGTCTAAAAAAATGTGTAGGAAATTAAATTTATATCGCTGCAAAACTTTTTTAGATGCTAAAGCGCTGTAAAAAGAAAGTAGTAGTTTTTTTTTTTTTTTGCCGGGTCTTAATATGATCTGAAAGTATTGCGGATAAATGTCACCATGTAGATAATTTTTCAGTAAAATTCTAACGAAAAAAAATCTTGGAAACCCTTGTTAGACGAAAATCAGATACCCATGAAGCGCGACTTACTAAATCGGGATTCAGCGGTTTGTCTTATGGAAAACTTTTTAAACGACTTTTGCATCGTGCTTTGCACATTCTAAAAACATTTCATGAGTCGCGACGAGGACAACCAACTGATCAAGCATCTTAAATTTTACGTTTTCGAGAAATCCTTTTTAGTAGCAGAACCTCCTCACCACCATCCTGTTTCATTCAGGAAATTTTTTATCGGCTTCAAATAAGCTTTCTAAGAACTAAAAGAGCCCGAAATGGTGATGAATCGAATATTAACAATCATTTGATAAAATTGGCTGTTGGGAAATTAAATGAAACACATCCTTCCGAAATATCTTTGCTAAGAGATAACTTAACCCCTTCGCGGACCATGACGAGTCTTCTGCATCGAATTTCTGAATTTTTAAGTTTAAATGCGTATTTTAGTGAGTTACAGAAAGTTACCGATAGCATGTATCATCCAATTATGAAATGATGCGAATTCGTAGGTGAAGGGGTTAAGAATCTGCCAGAAGCATTCGCCATCACAATTTCTGCGACTTCAGAATTCTCAGGAAATAGTGGTCATCTGGGCCTTTAAATTATGCTTATCCGATTTGCGATCAGTGTTAAAATAGAAAAGAATCGAAATGTTTCGTCTAATTGCTGTTGCCAATCAAAAAATGAGTGGAGAGGGAATGTCAACTTGCATAAAGAAATATCTTTTTCGATTGCATTGACTGGTTTTATTATCTGCAAAAACAATCAACAACTTCGATTCATTGATAAAATTCTACATTTGTATAAACTAGTTTCAATATGTACGTAAATTCCTGATTAATTTAAATGAATGACTTATTAATTTAAATGTGTTTATTTATTTCAAAGTATGTATGTTTTGGAAGCATTCTGTATGTAATATTTAATACCAATTATTATTAAATAAGACAGTGCTTGCAAGAAGATTGTTTCGTCACATAGTCTTAAAAGATACAATGAATGGTTGATTGTGTGTATTCACTCAAGACTAATCTGGAATCCTCATTACGTGGATCTGAAAGCGTGGGTGCTGTTAAATGTCTCGGCTTGTAATGGATGGTCCTAATGAATCCGCACCAACCACTTCGTACGGTTATTCATTAAAATCCTCAACCAGGAGATGAGTTCTTGAGTCTATTGAGCATATTGTGAGAGTATACAAGGCTTTCAGGACTTATAGACTGTGTTTAATTGGACGCAGTCATGTAGAAGAGAATCAACTCTATGTTCACATCAACTCTATATTCACATTTTCATTCAGCGGAATACTGCAGAAATTTTTAAATCAACGTTTATAGTTTTCTCATATACGAAGTTGCATAAAAAGAAAATACTGTAAAGCTGAAAAAGAAAAATTAACCTGGATATTCTAATTTTTCGCCACTTTTCAGATTTCTTAAAAACATATTTTTATAATCATGTCAGTCTGTTACCACTAGGGAAGGGGGCTGTACAGCTATGTGGATAACATGCTATCGTATAAATAAACAGGTTCTCGCTTGCTTCCTTGGTGGGTGCAATAATATAGTAATGCTGTAGTGCCGAGTTACTTCCACTCCATTGTCAGTACTTATCTCGTACTAGAATAATAGATTATCGCAGGGAATTTGGCGATTTCAGTTTTGATTTTTTTTTTTGACAACTTTAGTTTATAATCGACCAAATTCGCTGATGAACTATCCAATTGAAAGTGAGTGGAAATGGTTGGATTACAATTGAAGAGATTCAAATTGTTCGATTCATCATCTCATCACAAAAAAAACAACTCTTTTATTGAACATTTTTCAATAATTGCAATGGTTTGAAATTAGGAGCTGAAAAATCAGTTTTGATCAGCAGCTTTAATTTTATTTTTGTCTAAGTTTGTGACACATGATTTTCCTCAGTTGCATTTTCTTTCATTTTTTTTACTCTTTATTAAATTAAAAATGATGCTTTATGTGAAGTTCTATAATTTATCAACAAATAAAATAAAAATTTAATTTAATTTAAAAAATGTATCATTAAAAAATGGCCAAAAAATATAAGAAAAAATATTAAGTCAAATATAGTTGTTAATATATTTTTGTTGCTGTATCATTATTGCTTTAATAACCATTTCTTCAGATTGATTCAAACATAATTGTAATATGTGGTAATACACATTGTAAATTTCAAATTAAATCTTTTTATTTTTAATTTTTGGTATGAACTAATCATTCACAATTAAAACCGGGAAAACAAGAAAAATTTTAGACGAAATTGAGTAATTTTTTTCAAACCTGTTTAAAAATCATAAATCCAGATATGTGGTCACTTTAAGGATTTGTGGATCTTTTGTGGTCAAATTCAATCAATTGTCAATAGCAAGTAATAAAATTTTATCCGAAACGTAAAGAAGAACCAGGCCCATTATTTTTATTTATTTATTTTTTTTTCGCCCGCACTGCTTTCACTGCTGATACACTGCTTTCAATTTTACTTTCTCATTAAAATATCGAGAAATCGTCAAAAAATTCGACCTTGAGATTGTGATGAATCTTCACGTTTTAGATCTCCAAGAGTTCGAAAAACACATTTTTGGCATTGTGTCTGCCCATCCGTCCGTCTGTGACAGACATAAATACTTTTAACTAACAGGTGAAATTGGGCATGAGGTCTTTACAACAAATTTGTTGATTTCAACCGAATTTTGAGCAAAATACTTTCTGAAAAAGTCTAGATTTTTCGGCTGCCCGATTATAAGTTAACACAATAACTACAAAAGGCAGAGAACTAAATGAATAAAATTCGATAATCATATTTAACATTTAAATTTTTAGACCCTTATCAAATTTTGATCTAAATCCAACGAAGGGTTGAATGCCTTTCGGCTTATGTTTTCAGAGGCTTCTAAATCCATCATTCAAAAATGTAATGACTTAAATATATCAAATTTGGTATGAGATTTTGTGACTACAAGTGCAGTCTTATGACAAATTTTTATTTCAATCGGTTAGGGAAAACGAGGCTAAAACAAACTTACTATTAGCCGCTGCCAGAGATTAATTGCCAAAAAATGGCCATGGATTTAATAAAAACTCTAAATTCAAGGCCAAATGCTTATATTTTGTAACTATTGTAAGTCGATGCAATGCATGATATTCCCTACCTAGAGTCCACAGTTTTTTTCAGAGAGGTGGGTAGAACACTTTTATTAGAGAATTTGCTAGAAGATTTGAACTCTTGCAGGTTTAATCTTTGAGTGGCGTCAAAAAAGGGTTGTGTGACTTTTGCGTACAGTACACTCTGCGTACCAGTCATAAAACTGTCAATCAATAGTTTCATTTACAATGCGGTTGTGTTATTGATAAGGGACAGTTCTAGAAGAGGTTACAACATTTTAAATGTTATCTAAAAGTGTCATATTTGGAAAGAGTTAGCATGAGGTTTTCAAATACTTAACGATACGTTCATTAAAACAATTTCATGCGTTTTAATACTATATGAATATTTTCCACATTGCTTTTTATGAAAGATGAATAGCTTTTCAATGTATTTATTCAAAAATGTATGATAAAAATCATTGAGGAATGATATTTCTTCTCATATAAATAGTGTATCCACTTTGAAATAATAATCATTTCTTCTAGATTTTAGATATAAATGCATTACTATACATAAATATAACGTTTTGCATTAAACGAAAGAGTTTGCGTTTCATTAGTTTTTGCTTTATTTCTTCTTGATTCGTTTATTTAATTCAATATGTTCGAACATTAAAATGTATGTTATTTAAATATAGGCACTTAAGAAAAGATGTTTCTTAAATTTAAAGTACAATTAAGTGAGGTTAGTGGTATTGGAATGATTTGTAAGGAGGGAAAAGTTGCAAAGGCAATTATTGAAATGCCGTAAGTAGTAAAAAAAGCTTCCAACTACGGATGTTATTTCCATGCTATATCAGTTTTTAAAAAAATCAGTTTCCGGAGTAGAACGCCATTACAAATTTAAACTTTTCTGTTTATCATCGTATATTTAATTTAAATGTTGTTACATTTTTTAAAAAAATCTGTACTCTGATAAAGATAAAGTATTTGTTCATTATATGACTTTGCATTTTGTATATGAAATGTTGTAAGTATACGGAGCATAAAATAAGCACTTAATCGGAAGTATATTAACATTTTGCTAACTGATCATTTGTATCTGCGAAAATTTCTAAGAGATATTAATTGAATTCACGTTTAATTTTTTTCTATTTGCACTATTTTTTAAACCATAATCCAAATCTACTGTTAAAAAATAAAATAGAATTAAGAAAAATTGATTTTGACATTAATATATGTAATATATGTTCTTCAGAAACTTTAATTTTATTGACGATCGTTCTTATATGTACAATAAATCATTAAAAATAGTGTTTAATGAAGTCCTGGTAATACACCAATAATACACATCTTCATCTTTATTGAAATGTTTACTGATTAGCTATGAGTTTTTTCCATATTTTAAATAATGTAATTATTTCTAATTTCAGAAGAATTCATGGCCATTTTAAACCTTCCAGGGGCTCTGAGATATTGCAAATCTCAAAGCCCCCTTTTCTCTCCAAATTTTTTTATTGATTTTAATTTAATTTTTATTCGGCAATTTTAATAGTAAATTTGGAAAACTGAAGTCGCAAGTCTCTTTCTACAAAGTCCATTTCAGTATTGTACAAATAAAAAAAGTGCCCAGTCAAAACGTAAAATTAATTTTAAGCAAAATATCGAAAACAAAGGACAACTTTCTATGACCCTCTAAACAATATTGTAAAAAGAGGGAATATATTTGTTTAAATTGTAAAGCTCCAATTTTTTTAGAATTATAAAATAGCATAACGAATAACTTGTAAATGGTAATTAGAAATATCACTAGAATAAAGTTCCAAAATTAATTTAATCAATACTTGATTATGACTTGAATAAATCTGACTGCAGGGCCCTCTGCCATTAAATGAAAGTATAAAACTAAATACCTTTCTACAAGTACTAAAAATTATCAAGAGCCGGGGATATTTTTCTTTGTTGCCTTTTTTAACTAATCACTCTTTGTTAAGATTTGTCATTTAATCAGACTCATCATATTTAAATATGCCTGCATATGCATTTTGAGATTAATATTTATCATAAGTATTCTTTATAATCTTCTGATGCATTCTACTTATAAAATTTGTAGCATCAATGGAAAAATAAGAGAATAAAGCGTTTCAAAATTATCTAAATTTGTAACAATGTCACAAAAGACCAAAGAAATCACACTGAGAATATTTTAAAATAATATTCAATACATTGCGATGTTATAAAAATCAAATAAATAGCAAATGCTGGATAATTTTAAAAAAATAGTAAAATATGCTTTCTTAGGTATTATTATTCCATTTTCAGTTGTAATGTTCCATTAAAATATCCCGAATTTTATTTTTAATTCATAAAATAAAATAAGGACTGTTTTAGGAACTTAAATAACAAAATACCTGATAACATACGGACACATACACACACACAAAGGAGGGGGGAGTGGAGGGAATGGAAAAAATTGACTTTTAACACGGAAACATGTACTTTAAATTTCACAGATATCTCCAAACTTTTCGTTTAAAATTATTCATAAATTAAAGTGAGGATTATTCAGAATTTAATCTAAAAGTTTTAATCAATGAAATAAAATTTTCTTCCAAGACGTAGAGATTCTAAATTTAACATGCGTATATATTTGGGAGAAAGAAATTTGCAATTCAGTGCATTTAAAAATATTAATACAAAAAATAATGTTGACACAATTTCAAATACTTAACGATACGTTCATTAATACAATTTCATGCGTTTTAATACTGTATGAATAATTTCCACATTGCTTTTTATGAAAGATGAATTCCTTTTCAATGTAATATCAATAATGTTATCTCTAACGTAAATTATCTTAAAATTTTTAAAAAATCATTCATTTTATGGTTGATCAGTCTTTGCGTATTTTTACTCTGTAAAAAGAATACAGATCTTAGATAGCATTTACGTTTTAAAGTCAAGATCTTCCGTTTATATTTACGTATGAAAAGATAAAAACGAGAATACTAGATTTTTAAATATAAGATAAGATGTATTTTTATAACTATATCAGGCTTGTTAAGTTGCTTATTTCATGTGTATATGAATTATTTATTTGATTACCAGATTTATCAAAAGCTTTGAACAGATTTAATTTCAAATAGTAGGAAATTTATCAACTGTTCAATTCTCTTATTGACTTGTGTGCTATTAATGAGCTGAAATGCACATTTAAATAATCCACTTATCTTAAAACAATTGGAATCGTTTGCGATGGTAATAGTTAAGTTCAGGTGTCATTTTTTAGAATGGAATTTCTATTTCAGATCTTCTTTTAAAGTTTATTGATTTTTATTTGAGAACTATATTTAGCATACCTTGATTGTGAATGAATAATGCAGAGAATTGATATGATTTGAAAGTAAAAACTATTTTTTACTGTAAATTTTTAAAAAGTTATCGCGGAAAAAAATCAACATTTCTTTTAATTTTTGTTTAATTAAAATTCTAATTAAAAATTCAAGAAAATCACTTTCCTACCTCCAAAGTATATAGTTGCCAAATTTGATAGGCAGGCGGCCTGGTGTGTACACAGCCAGCATATACACATAGAAACAGAAGTTTTTTCCTTGTGTTTCAAGCATCAAAATTTAGTTACAATACCAATACATTTTCTCGCCAAATACTCTTGCCAACATATAACATATGTTTTAGCAAACCTAGACTCATCACTCCCTTTTATTCAAAGAGCCACACATGATTTATTGGCCTTTTATGACCCGTACGCAAATGTCCGTACGCATTTGTCCCACTACCCAAAAAATCGGGCAGTTAGACAATGATGCTTACCATCTTTGTATAAATTCATATGGATTGAACAATATAAACTCAGAGAATCAAATCTCTATATATTGTCGTGTTACAAAACAGATTGATTGTGTTTACTACAGTTCGGTTTCTTACCCTGGCTTGAATAATATAATTATTGCTTTTCATATATGAAGCACAAAAAATGAATACATTTTAATTTTCAAAATATTTGACTTCGCGATTTGGATGAATATTCATGTTTCAAATTTGTCCAAGCTCAACCTAATTTTTTAAAATTGTGTTTGTCTGTGAAACCCGTAACTCAAAATCCGAACTCATTACACGACTGAAATTCGATACGTCCTCTTTACTCCAAAATAATATAAAAGCATATAATTTTGGATGAAATGAGGGCCTGCAAAAATCTTTGTAATAACTGAAGTACACGAAGAGCTGAAACATGGCATATAAATCTGTTACAAGGACGGCATAAAATGAGAAAAGAAATCGAATATTCGGCAGTCCGTATGTATGCGAATAACTCTCAAGCACAAAATAACCGATTATCTTAATATTCTATGGGTTCTCGAGATTAAAATTGCCTAACTTTGAACTCGATTAGACTACGAAAAGGCTCATCAAAATATTAAACTAACTCTGTAAAATATTTACTAAAATAAAATATTTTTCAACGTAGTATGGCAACTAAAGTTATTATAAATTATTTCTGCGTTCCTCGATTTGTTATCTTATTTATTCCGGAAGAAGGTGAAGAAGTCCTTAAATGGATGATTTTTCGCAGGGAAAGGCTTTCGAGTCTTTACAATTTTCGCAAGTTTCTTGACTGCAACAGAAGGAGGGGGGGGGGAGAAATGCAAGCTTCTAAAATGCTCCTGATGAGATAACGTCATTCTATAGTTAAAAAAGTCGACTCCTTATTTGCAGTTGTTGAGCAAGAATTTTTAAACATTTCATCCAGAAGTCTTAATTCATTTTAGCTTCCCTCAAGTAAACAACTAGGAGAGGTGTTTTTTTAAAAAAAATTATTATGTTGGTGATTTACTTAAGTACTTCCCATTTATATAACTTGGTTCTGGCGGTTCATAACATATTATCAGGAAAAAAAATTTAAAAAAATATTTCCATTCTAGGAAGAAATGTTAATATTTTTATTCGCTTTCATTGAACTTGATTAATTTCTTGTTTGTAAAAATGTGATTTATGACCAATTTTTTAAACATTTTCAGAACAGCTAAAATTCTGAGATTTTGCATCTATACGTATCGCTTCAGAACTTAATTATCAATTTAACAATTCAGAACAAAACACATAAATGGCATTCATCACATGTATGATAATAGCCAGCTTTTAAGCTTGATTGATAAGGCAACCAATTCACCCCTTTTTCGATGTTTCAAATGTTAATATTATTATGTTTCCTTATTTGTTGATATATTCTTACATCACCTATTTTCTTTGAGTTCTTTTTGATAATTTTCAGTGTTTTGAGCATTTATTCTGCTCGTCTTTTAATGTTCTTCTGTGCTTTGTAATTTTCTTGCCAGGACAGCCAGGAAGCTCCTATAATTGTTCCTGCGTCCGTTTGGTCATTGTAACTCGCAACTTAGAAGAAAGAAATTCAGTGCATGGTTTTAAAATACTAACTGCAGCCAATTTCGAAAAAAATAATGCCATTGGATTGATATGAGTTTATATAACTGTATATATGTTATCAGAAAGCTAGATAGATGACATTTGATAATTAGTTATGTTAACAAAACTGCAGATCGCGATCAAATTTCATTCTAATCCTGAAGCAATGAGTAAGACATCATCAACTTCTTCCACTATGTTACGAAGTACAAACGACTTCAGTATTTAGTGAACATAATTTTTAATAATTATGAAGGCAATCGAAGAATAAATACAAGTCTCAAGGTTTATTTCCTTTGTTTTTTTATTTATTTTTCTATTATATGTTGCTTCTATATTTGCATAATAATTTCTAATTTTTACATTCTAAAAATAATTTCTTACTTGCTTACTTACTTTCTTTCTTGCAGATCGGTTCTCTGCACTGCCTTCATCATGGCTTGGTAAAAAATAAAAACTGAACTACTTTTTTTTTTAAAAAAAAAGTCATGAAGAATAATCAAATCAATAATACAATCATGAATCGTTAAAGAACTCCATGTCAATCTTCTCAAAGAATGTCATATCCAGAAATGTTTTACATTTATAAATGTAATGTATATCATTTTTATTTTTTATACCAATATTTTGATCTCTCATGCATTTTTAATCCAATTAACATATTTTTAACTCTTCTTCAAAATCGTCTGCTCAGGAAATTCGCTGATGCTTGATTCAAGAACATTAACGTAGGTCGTTTGGGATCTGACATAACTCTCTTTATTTTCGTCTGTTTCTGCCCTTGAAAATGTAAAATATGTGCCGAGATATTGTCTACGGAGAGGTCCCGTAAGTCTGGTCCAGGGTATCTATATTCCCTTTCCTATAATTCGCTTCGTCGCAGTTTTTTTTTTTTTTTTTTTTTTGTAAATATGATGATTATGAACAATTAGGTGTGTTCAGTAATTTGCTTTAAACATGATGCATTCGGCTATTTTTCAGCATCGCATGAAATGAACTAATAAAGATTAATAATAACCTATCCACACTGATCTGCATACAGAGGGATTGAATGTTTTTTTTTTTTTTTTTCAAGATATAACCAGCTTCTTCAGATCAGTAGTATAAAGAAGGGGCGAGGCAGGAGTATGGGAGTATGGGTACACCGCAAATAAATTTTTTAGGAGTTTGTAGAATCCAACGCATTTAGGTCAGCTTTCAAAGTCAAATATGGTGAAAAGATGAAAAATGCCAGACATGGGCATTTTTCGTTTCGTTCTTAAAATAGGAAACTTCCAAGTCACTGATGAAAACCCCGTTTGAAAAATCCAACCCCTGTTGCCACTAGTTTATATTTATCAACAGAATGTACGTCGTCTAAAGTAAGAAGATTTTTGTCTGGATCGCCACCACAGCCCAATCAACCCCATCCCTGGAATCTCGTGCGCGTCAACTTTCTTCGCAAGGTGAAGCCGGTGACCCATCCACAAGATGATGGGGCCCGGCCCCCTTGACCCCGGGCCACCCTCTCAAGACGAGTCCAGAGAAGGATCAGGAAGCACACAAAAGACAAACGAACAGGTTCTCCACTTTCTTGGTGGAGGACCCTCCAAGGAATATGAACTTGTCGGCCCGGATGGTTAATGATTCCGAGTTGAGGAATTAATTTTCCCCCTGCAGAGGTGACCCATTGGGCAACTTGTAACACTGAACTGGCGGACACCCACTCGGTTGGATTGCCAGACACAGGTGGTTCGGGGAAATGGGGGGGCGGGTAATAGCTGCACAGAGCTATTATTAAATAGGAATTGTTTTCGGTGGTATTAGAATGTACGAGGAGGCAAAAGTGAATAAGGTGATCCCTTGATCGGATCGTGAAAGTACCGCAGACAATGCTTCTGTCTGTGCTTTCTTTCTTCTTTTCCTCCCTCCACCTGTTTGTTGGTCAGCAGAACCACCCAAATGGTATTTGAACTGAAAACATTAGTATTTAGTTTCATGGTTTATTAAAAATTTTCTTGTCGTGAAAGAATCTGTATTTATAATAATGTTACACGACATTATATTCCTTTTTCAGTAATGAGCGAAATCGGGAACCGCTACTTGTAACCAGCAGGAACTATTACACATTAACCCTTTCGCCGTCCTCTCCTGCCAACGAAAATTTCTGTTTTTCGCCTCATTAGAACTAACAAAAATAAAAATTGAAAGAAGTAAATATTTACAAAGCATTTTAAACGCTTACAATTTTTAAAATGTAGAAGAACGCTTGAAGAGCGATACGGCTGCCCTGCAGAAGTTTCACTTGAATGCGCAAGATGCGTTATGGACGACGAAGAGGTTAAAACTGAATCGAAATCGAGCAGCTCAAGAGCACTGCAGTTATGAGGAAGACGAGAGTAATCATTTTAAAAGCATCCGGGGCGATGCAGAAGGTGGATAAAAAGAATTATATATGTATAAAGCACCGGGAGTTTGGATGTGAAGGAGAGTCGCTATCCAAAAGACAACTGTCTAAGGATTTATGAGGTTAGGGCTTCATTTCATTTAAGTTTTTCAAGATTTTTAAAGTTGGAATGAAATGAGACGACGGAGTGTGAAACGTGAATATTATGCTTTAAACGCCATTTCTCTTCCCAGGAGCATTGCAATCAATATTTATATTCATTCATTCTCGTGAAATGAAACAATGTATTTATTAATTGATTGATATTATGACTCCTTCGTCGGATATAGCAACAGTTAAGCTTTACCTAGTCCCATTTTGTGATATAATACTAGATTTTGGACATCACTCTTTTCTTCTTTTTTTAATGTAAGATGGATTTTAAAACAAAGGAAGTGGCCTCAAGTCTATGAATTTTCATTTGCAATCTAATTTTTAATACAGGGGGTGACTATATATTATATTTTTCAATCTAATTTGTAATACAAGGGGAGGGGGAACTATATATTATACCAGGGATGACATTTCTTTGCTAAAAGCACTGGAAAACGAAAAATTAGCAACTTAGTTATTTAAAATAGAGATATCTACAGTGCATTTATTATCAGAGCTTCTTTCTTCGCTGATTCCACTGTCCGAGCAAAATGGCAGTCATATTAATTCGAAAAGTGGAACTTTAAGAAGTGGAATTATATGACTGAAATTATTTTATTAATAAATATACTCAAGGATAAATGTATCTACTTGTGTATTCATGGAGACAAAATACGCAGCAGTGAAGGGGCACAGTTTAATACAAATATTTTTCAGCACGGGTGCAGAATGATGGTTAAATGGGTTAAGATCTAACACCATTTGATGTTGTAATAATGATGATATATGAGTTGCAATTATAGGTCAGGACCATGTTTCTATATACTTATAATAAAGCTCAATGTGTGTGTGTGTGTGTGTTGGCGCTCTACAGGCCAGACCATTCAATCTACAGCTTCCAAATTTGGCACGTGTATACCTTGGAGACCGGAAATGTACACATGGGGGTTATTTTTTCGAATTTTTAATTGAAATTTTATTTATTTAAAAATTAAGCGAAATTTTGGCGTGTTTCTGCTATAACTTCCGAAAATATTACCGCACAAAAAAGATTTTTATATCAAGTTAAAGATCGGAAATTTATCTTTTAAATGGTACCAATGTTTTAACCTTAAAATTAAATTACTATTTTTAATGAATTTTTAAATAAATATTTTAACTATATTTTTCAACAATTTTTTTCATACAAAATAAAAATAAAATTTAAGCTGCACGAGCACGTTTCGCATTCATGGGAAAAAATTAGCTTTTTTCAAAGTGTTGCCATCACATTGATTAAAGCTCCAATTAAAAATAAATTAAATCTTTTTTGGAAATGAAATCTGCAAAAATATAATTTTCGGCACGTGTCTGTAGGAAATGAAACAAATAAGAATTATTATTTTTTCTAAAATAGAAATTCAAGAAAAATTATTTTATGATCTTTTACACTCTCTATATTATTAATCCAATAAATCAGTTTTGTTTTAAAGCAAGTTTTGTTTCATATGAACAGGATATCCAGTCAAATAAGGGCCACACAGCTAATTTGTAAACCTTTAGTAAGACACAGATATGCTAAAATGGTCTAAATGGAAAATGATTATATTTTATGTAACTTGATTCAATAAATGCTCTAATAAATAACGAATTTTTGATTTTACATAAAGCTTCTGCTGTGGAAATACCGATTAACAAAATGTTCTTGGAACACTAATATTTTGAATAAAAAGAGTTAATTTCAAATCAACTAAATCAATCACTTAAACTGATTGATTTATGAAAATTTAAATATCGCTATTCAATAAAAAAAGGGATAATTTTAGATTTTCCATCGATCGTTTCAAAGAAAATACGCCTATCAGCGCGCAGGTTTCTCAAGATTAATTGGCCTAAAATTATGAAAATGTTGAGTTTTCTAAATTTTTAACATTCAAAACTTCATAAATAAGTCTTAGTTGATCGTGGAAAATAGAAACATTCATTCATTTATTTAAAATTTGGTGTTTCCAGAATATTTCTCAGAATATGATACCTTACCTCATAAATTTTGAAATATATATTTATAGGCCGGAACAAAATATTATTATTGATTTCATTTCAATCCTTTTGAAAGCAAAACTAAAAACTGAATTTTATGCTGTATCTGAGAAATTTTTGTTGAATTATTCGTTGAGATATTACATAAATTATGAAAAATGTTTTGTAGTTCACATAAGACTTAAACACCGAGCGATTCTGTTTAGAATACTCATATTCAATAATAATAATAATAAATAAATAGCAATAAAAATGATAAATAAAATAAAACGCTTGGTTTTATTAAAAAATATCTTTATATTAAATGCAATTTCATCATTTCCACTTTAAATTAAAATCGAAGTTTTACCGGAAATGACAACAAATTAGCGAAATATATATAGTAAATTGAACGAAACGATCTAAACAACAGTATAAGTTTGGTATATCAAAATTTCAAGATTAAAAATGTTTTGTTTGAGAATCTATTAAGAGACCAGTTACTTAAAATATTTAATTGAAAATTGTAACGAGCGGTAATACCGGTGAACCGGCTGGTCGCCAAAGGCGGCTAGTATTAAATAAATCAGTATAAAAGTATTTCTCAAGAGAATGCAAATTTGGTGTTATAATTTTAATGATATCCGAGAACAGCGCTATCTCAATTTTACATCCAATCTGCAGACATTAGTTTTAAAATAGAAAATCCTTCCCCGGTGTATTTTAATAAATAATTACTTTATCTAAGATTTTAATCACATTAAATATTACTAAGAATTTTTTTATCAAATCAAGTGCAGAAAAGAAATATTTCATTTCACCGGAAGAGCGATGAAAGTGAATGAAAAGGTTTCGAGTGGGAATCAATTTTCTTAGTCTTATGTTTCTCTTTCTGCCGTTTAACCTTTCGATTTCAGTAGAACGAAGTTGCAATTTTTTCTTTTAAGTGCAAGTTCTTATAAAGATACAGAAAATGTTTTATTGCGTTTCCAATCTTTGAAGATAAGGCCAGTTATTCATATTACCTGCAACATTTAACCTTTTAGCCTATAAAAATCTATAAACCTACCTGCAAAACTTACAAAATAAGCAACCAAATCTACAAATCTACTTAACATATACAATAAATAACCAAAGCCTTCTATATCTTTTGTATATTGCGAAACTATCCCCGTTTTTTATTTGTGAAAAGTAACTTATATTTAAAAAAATTGGAAAAAATTAATTCCTAAGAATTTTTTTTCCAACTTTTACTATACTCAACTTAATTTTTTTTCCTTCCCCACTGATCTCGCTGTGAAACTTACTATTGCACATTGGGAATAGGAATAAAAATTATCTGTAGGATGATTCAAAGATAGATTAGTTCTATGAGGTGAGTGGAATCTTGCTCACTGAAGGGTGCAGCTATGCTAGGTCCCACTTGATCCAGTCCGTTTAACCAAATCCTTGAATCGAAAAATCATGATAAAGCACTAGTTGACGTTTTTCTCACAGGTGCTAAGGCACTCTTCTTGTGGTTCGATAACCTGAGACGCCATAAAAATATCTTCGATATCCATAGCAGAGAGGACGCGAATTAACACTAGGCTTACCATGAGTTGGCATATACCTATTTCTACCAAAGGGGTCATTTTGACCCCTTTCGGTATTTAATTAAAAAATATATAAATTGACCTATCTATTATGAAGTTAAGGTAGAAAAAAAAAACTTTCATGCTTTCAATATATTTGTTGAGGTGTGGTGTGATGAATAGGCAGTTCTTCTGTGTTTATTTACTAAAAAAAAGGGTTTATTTTCAAATCTAGGTCTTCAAGATCATCTATTATTCTACCATAACACACGTCTCTTAATAACAACCTATAAAAGCTTCTATTTGACTGACTTTCGGTTTCGTCTTCTTGCTTCTTATATTTTACCAACACATACTTATTTCTATATTTATACCTATATCTATGTGTGTCCCTATCAAGCCGTTATATATTTAAATATAAATGTTTGAATTCTCAATAATATTTATTCGAAAGTCAAAACGATCCCTTAGGTAAAATTAGGTATACTATATATATTCCTCCGGAACTAAAAAAAGAAAAGGATAAGATTTGCGATTATATGTCTTATAAATGTAAATAAAAATTAATTAAAATATTCTAATAAAATACGGCAATAATTTTTTTGAAGAAAATCAAAGAAAAGTTTTCTCAGAAGGGACAAAATGAGTCCTTGGTAAACCTAGTGTTCATAGCATTGTGGAAGAGCTCGTATTATCAAAACTGTCTTCTGTTGAGAAAAACAATCTTGCAATACCTAAGTATTACCAACAATTGGCTTATCTCCAGGAAGTTTATGTGTTACAAATTTCAAAAAAGCGAAGGATTGCTCCTCTGGATGGTTTTGGAACCTTGCTCTTCTTTTGGATGGAGCAACCTGTCCGTGTCAGCGGTCTACCAGTTAGAGCCTTTCTAAATGATTGCGTAGATATACGCATTGAATCTCATCGATGCATAGATGTTTACTAGTTACGCCAAATACACTGTAAAAAAATGTATTATTGCATAAAGTTATATCTGTTTGTAACTTATGATGAGATACTGCTTCTTCATTTAAAAACAGTATTGCCCTGACTCACTAAAGCAAACCAAGATGAGTCCCAGGAAGTCAGCATGTTATCTCCTCAGCATACGCGTGCTGAAATAGCTTCACTCTCAAGACTACCTTAACCTCAGATCATTTCATTCCTTGCCTTTTTGCCTTTTTACTTCCAAATGCACCAAGTACAAAGAAATTATTGCAATCGTCTAAAAAATTCGAACTCTAGACTTTGACGAATCCTTACATTTTAGATCTGCCTGGGTTCACAAAATACATTTTTGGAAAATGTCTGTCCGTCTGTGCAAAGGTAACTCAAAACCCCTTTGATGAAATTTGGTATATGGTCTTTATATCTAATTTATAAATTTCTATCAAATTTTGAACAAAAAACTATTCTGTCTGTCCGACTGCGCATGCGCGTTCCCAACCGGTCATGTGATCACGAGTGTACACAAAGGGAAAACCGGGCAGATGCTGTCGGGATTTCGGCAATCATTCAGGTGGGTAACCACAGTGCAAAGTACGAATCGAAACCCACAATAACAAAGATGACTGTCATCTATATTCATGTTTTGTGTTGTCTTGTGTGATGTCAATAAAAAAAATAAATTAAAAAAAAAACACTGGTCCGTCGTTATTTTATCAAATGGAAACTGGATTTTAAGCCAGACCATCTTCTGGTCGAACCAGCCCGAATAGAAATAAATATGATGGCTACAAAACGCAGAAAGCTAAATGCATAAAATTTGGCACATAGATTTAACATCTATAGTGTAGATACTTATTAACCAGTCAAATCCAAAAAAGAGGTTGAACGTTTATTCATCTGTATTTTCAGAAGCATGTAAACGCGATCACTTAAAAACGCAGTGACATCAAATTCGGAAAGTGATTTTGTGTCAATTTTTGTTTCAATCGGTCTAACACACGAATTCGCTTTTATTAGAGAGTGTGCGAGAAAATGTTTGGGGAGAGCACTCCCGTTGATTCTCTTCGCGACGAGATGAAACTCAGCCCATTATTCATCGGAGGTGAAATGTAACAAAATCTCCTTTACAACACTCTTTAAAATTATAATCGGAATTCAACAAAACTGCATTGGTTGTATATTCTAACACGTATCTGATGGGTGGAAAGAAATGAAAACCACTAAACTGATGCCCTAGGTGCATCTTATTGCCGGAGCTCAGCAAAGAACCCCCACACCACCCTCTTTCATGCTATTTATCGGGTTCTCATCGAACTTCCCAAGGAGTACCGGGCTAATGACTTGCTTCACTTTGAAAATTCCTCCACAGTGCGAATCGGATCGCTTTCATTTGAAATGACGCCCCACTGCGTCAGAGGCATCGATGTTTTAAATCTTCCAAGAAAGCATTCCGTTAAGACTTTAATAAGTAATTAATGAGCCATGACGAAGGGGGATTCAGTTCATAATAGGAAGTTTCATACTTCATTTAGATTACTAAGGGAATGAATAGCATGGAAAAACGATCGGAGAGGTCTGTTATTTAGTTACAAAACTAAAAGGAGGTTTCGACGTATGTTGGGGAATGGTGGTGACGGTGAAGGGTCGCATCCATTTTGATGAATCCATCCCAGTGACCACGTTGGTGGACTCGACACAAAACTCCCATACTTTATTTTCATATCAAAAGAGAAACTGTACCGCAAGAGATTGGAGGAATCTCCATTTTTCGAACTTCGGAGAGTTACAAAATATATGTATTTTGATTTATATTTGTATCTTTGTAAATATAATATCTTAGAACTAGACGATAGACATTTGAGTATGTGGTTTGCATCAAAGTAGTAAATTTCTGTCAGATTTTGGACGAAACCAGTCAAAGAGAAGTCGCTCTGTCAGTGTGAATGTATCTGTGGTAGCTCAAAAACACTATGGATAAAACAAATTTGGCTTGCAGTTTTGAGACCAAGAAAGTGAATCTCTATCAAAAGTTGGACCCAACTGTTCGAAAAAATGAACTGAGGTATAAATAACTGAGAAGTACTTGCTTATTGCATGAATTCAGAAATCTTTATTTCTTTAGCAAAACGTTTTAGATTTCCAGGCAGTCCTATTTTATAATGTTTTGTGTATCCGAACTACCTCTTTTTATTGGGGCTATGCCTTTTTTTACTTGTAAATAAAAATTAATTTCTCAAGAATTCATTTCGCAACTTTTAATGTTTATAAACTATCCAAACCCCTCAATTTTTATATATAATAATAGATTAGCTTTGGATTTTGTTCTGTTATAAGTAAATGTTACATGCTTAATGCTCATCTAAAGTCTGACGGAATGATCATGGATATTCTTTTTTATATTTTGTATCTCGAATCGACTTTCATTCACTACTATTCAATATTTAGAATCCAATATTCATTCTTCTCAAAGGACCATCCCTCCCTTTATTAATGGTGTGGCTATATATATATATATATATATATATATTAAAAATGGTTATGGTTAAAAATTTTATTTTATTTCATTTGCTGTTGAAACCATTCCATGTTAAATTTATAATTATCTATAGAATATGTTCTATAAGAAGTTTATCATCAAAAAACAACATAAGGATTTTATTCAAAAAAAAGGAAGCAAAACTCTTTTAATAATAGTTGTTTCTAATAGATAAAATAACAGAACTTGAAAGAAACATAGCTTCTGAAGTCAAACAAAAACTTCGGCAGTTAAATGTAAAAAAAAAAAAATGCCGATTTTAGTTATGGAATTAAATAATTGACTTGATGAAGAAAAAAATAAGTTAAGTCTATTTTTGCCTTTGTCTTGCAAGATTTGAATGTGCTTGTCAATTTATAAAAGAAGAATGATTTTAGTTTTGCACATGCCTAAACCATTTTTGTCACCTTATACATCTGTAGAAAAATTTCAACTTTATGGTAACTTTTTCGGTATTGAACTCTCCTTTTAGCCAAAACTTAAACCAGCTGAAGGTGGTCTTCGTATGAAAATATGAAACAGAAATTTTAATTACGCACATAATTAAATAGAGGAACCAAAGAAAGACAATTTTGGTATAAAAGCTCACTCCAAAAGTAAGAACGTTTGGAATAAAATGTGCTATTCTGCGCATTGTTTCCCAGCTTTTCACTCGACAGATGCAAACTATTACACTCTGAAACCTAGCAGAACTTCCACCGAAGCCGAAATAATAAAACTCCACTTTTTACGACAGCTGATAAAAGTCCGAACAATAATTGCTGCCGTTCCTAGCAATTACGTACATCAAAATTCAACTCTGCTACTGATCGAACAGATGAGCGACAGTTAAAACATTCTCACTCCACTTCACTTCTTTTGAGAAAGAAGCAGACGATACGTGGATCCTTTTCGATTCTCTCCGAGGACATTTTTTTTTGTCGCTGGAGCGGTTAGCTGTAGCGCCGTTTCCGCTGCACTCTCCCAAATATCAAAGGGGTGGCATAAATTTCGAACATATTATACAAGACAAAAGAAAGACGATGAGATTTTTTTTCGTTCTATTTCTTTGTGATAGACGGAGCATTGATAATATCGAAATGGTTCACTGGTTCAAACTGGGCAATTTCTGATCAGAGAAAAGAAAAGTCTTTCGTTTCAAAGATAGAAAGCGATGTATGTTTGTTTAGCTAAATCTTTGATTTTTCTTATACTATTCGCATTATTAGTCTTAATCCTTTTGGTTTTTGTACAAATGGTGGCAGTCATTTATCTAATTACTTATAGATTAACCATAAAATAGCTCTTTTTAATTGTAGAGCATTACACTTCACAATTTTAGCTAGGAATTTTACAATTTACGACTCAAGACTTCTGAGCAGTAGAAAAACAAATCCTCCCTTTTTACTCTAGCTGTCTGTTTTGTAACTCTTTCTCATTCAAAATAAATAAATAAATACTAAATAAAAAAATAAGCAAAATTAAATTCACGGTGATATATTTTAAGTTAAAACCAATAATTAAACATGTAGGTGTGAATTTAATATCCAGTCCATTCATTCTCTTCAATGTTTTATGATTTAGTTTCCTGTAATTGTCTTTTCGCTAAAAGAAATGATATGATATTGAAACATTAATATAATAATGATATAATTTTTTTAAAAAAAGGATACAGCTAATAAATACCACAGTCGTAAATAAATGAGGTTAAAAAAATGGTCGTGAGAATGTTTTAATCGCAGCGTTTAGTTCGAGATCATTTTTTCAGCTATTTTGTCTACAAATATTTGGAAAAAAAATCTGAATAAGACTCTAGGAAGCGAAAACTGTTCTGCTTTAAAAGAAATCAGTATGGACCATCGTATAGTATCTGTCTCTCAAAGGT
>JAPMOR010073563.1:557244-574660 GCA_026543865.1 Argiope aurantia
ATTTACCTCTGTGAATGAGATGGGGCTCGTCAATGAGGCTGAAACTATGGAGAAGTGTTTTACGTTAGAAATGTGTTCTGTTCAATTTAGATTCATGTTAGATTCTATAAAAAATATTAAAAAAAAATTTCTTTTAAAAGATCCATTAATATTTGGCAAATAATGATTTGAAATTAGATTTTATTTTCAACGTGGCCAATTCACGCTAAAGGATAGCATGGGCCAAGTATAGTTTACTGATAAAATTTTGGAATGCATTACAAATAGGAATTGCAATACTGGTGTACAGGGATACTGAATACCGGTATTTTGAGCCATTTGTACAATTTTGTAATACCGGCATTCACAAGTTTAAATACCATTTTTTCGGTATTTACTAGAAATTTTTAAAATTGTCTCCACTATATATTCAGGAATCGCCAACATAGCAAAACAGTATACGTTTTTGTTTTTATGTCTTCCTAGCGGGCGAAAGGAATTAGCTAATGAATGGCTTAAGTAATTGCTTCAATCTAAATTAGCGAAACATGGATTATCCCTGAAAGAAGATATTGTATCCATAACGACTGATGGAGCAATAGTTATGAAAAAAATAGGAAAGTTGATTGGTGCAAATCAGCAGTTGTGCTATGCACATGGAATTCAATTAGGAGTAATAGATATATTATACCAAAAAAATAAAGAACAGAAGATTCCAAATACTGTGGATATAGAAACTTCGGATTTCAAATTTTAAGAGAGAAAGAGTGAGAGTGATATTGACAATGAAGATAATGATAATGTAATTGTTGAAGAAGATATTACTAATGAGGATGAAATATTAACCCATCGAGAATTGCTTCCTATAATTTAAAAAGTTCCTATAATTTAAAAAATTGCTAAAATATTTAAACATTCCCTATAAAAAAATGGCATTTTACTAAAATATATAATAACTGAAAAAAAAACATAATATGTGTCAATATTAGATTCTAAAACACGTTGGAACAGGTTACTCCTAATGACGGAACGATTTTTGAAACTGAGAAATCCGATCCAAAAAGTAATAATAGACTTAAACCTGTAAATTAATTTTTCAGATAATGAATTCGACTTTATATCCAGAACTATATCAGTTCTACTTCCAATAAAACTGACTATTAAGGCATTATGTCGGAGAGATTCTAATTTATTAACAGCTAATGCAACAATAAATTTCATGATGCAGTCATTGAAAGAAAAGCAAACATCACTATGTGATGTCGATAGTGAAAAGGAATTGTCTCTTGAACAAAAATTAGAATTAGCGATAAATAAAAAAAAATGTCAACGAACCAAAATTCAATACAGAAATTAGCCATATCCAAAACCATCCGATGAGAAATCGATTTATTTGAAGATGAGGGATTTAGAGGTAAATACTTGGAAAAAGTATATCGCGCATTGCTAACAGTACCACCAACTAGCGTAGATCGAAAGAGCGTTTTCGACTGCTGGTAATTTTTACACAAAATTACTTTTCAGGCTTAATGACAGTACAATGGATGCATTATGTTTTTTAAGATTACATTTCAAAAATTTGTAATAGTACCACAGACTGAATAGTGATATTTCCACATTTTTGTTATTTAAATAAATAAGATGTTCCTATACTTTTTTGTGATTATTTATATACTGTTATAATTTATAAGTTACAAATTATTTGTTGTGATATTTACATTCTCTAATAAAACTGGTAAAAAAACCAAAGAAACACCTGTGTTTTCTTTCTTTTTTTTTAAATTTCTAATGCCGGTATTAAAACCAGGAAATTAAGATCTAAAAAATACCGAATACCGGTATTGAAATTTTTGTCCGATATTGCAATCCCTAATTACAAACTAAGTGATTCTGCTTGCTATTTGATATCAGAAAAAGATATTTATTAACGTTTGAAATTTGTTGATTATTATGAAAAATTTATCACTACGTTTGTGCTACAGAGCGTGCTATATATACACATTTCTTTATATAAAAAAGACGAAATAAAAGAGATAAAATCCTTTCACATTTTGTCTTTCTTTAAAATAGTTTGAAACAAGTGAACAACAACGACCACTTTCAGTAGAAGGAGGTATTGAAATGGGTTGGAAAAAATGACTCGCAGTACATCTCAATCCCCCCCCCCTAAAACAATGAGATGTACTCGGGAAATTCCTTCTTTTTTGGAACTATTGCAAGCTATTTTGAGAAGAGAATCCTCAATCGAGAAAAATAGATTATAACATCATTCAATTTAGAAGAAAATAAGCATCACCATTAATCTCTTGCAATATGTGAATAATGGATAGACTGGCATTGGTCAACGCAGACAGTCGCAGGGTCCATTATCTTATTACTTTTCGGCGGCGCAGTGAGCTAATGTCTTTTCCTCAAACTTAGTCAGCTTGTGTCTGTCCTTGCGTTCAAGATTCAAGGTCTATCTGTGTGACGTCGCCTAAGTGACGTAACGAAGCTGCTCCAACAGGATACCACACACCAAGCCATGTGGGTGTCCTACTTCGAGCCAATGACGACCCGTTCTTGAATCATTCGGTCCCACCCCCTTGAAAAGATCAAAACAGCCGAAGGAGGAAAAGGGAGGGCAGCTGAAATGAATTAAAACAAAATAATCGTCTGCCCGAGAGAGTGATTCAACGTTAGAGGTTGTTCGTCAGGCAGCTAAATGATTTCGACCACGAGCAGGAAGGCCGTTGATGAGAGTGTGCTGCCTCCATTGTTTCGGGGGGGGGGTTCCCAGAAATGTTAAACGATTGAGGAAAATTATTTCTTTGAAGAGAAAAGAACGTAAAAATTTGCAAATAGAATTTTGGAACATCCTAGTTTTACGTATTTTAGAGGAATGCAGTTGGGTTTCTGGAATTGTGACAGTTTTGTGGGGAAAGTGAATATATTTTAAAGACCGTAATGCATATATATATATATATAACTGTAACAGGAATGTCTTTCTATAACAAAAAAAAAGTTTACTTCGTGTACAAGAAAATAAAAAGATTAAAATTTAAACGCTTAAATTAGTCTCAGACGACTCTTTACCAATCATTTCTACAGATTCAGATTATCAGATTTTCTACATTCCAATTCAAGACACTTTAAACCCAAATATGCTAAACGAAATGCCGATAATAGAGAAAGATGGTAATATGAAATATATATATTGTCAAGTTGGGCATAATTTAAAAATAAATATCAAAAGTTTACTAAACTATCCCCCCTTCCAAAACAGTACAGGAGGAGGTGCAGAAATATTAACCCTAGCGTTTAAGTGCTATTTTTATACTTTTTTTTCAGACTGATTCACTAGCATGGATTATATTAAGGTAGACAGTATTCTAAATGTAGAAAAGATTGGTAAAGAGTCGTCTGAGACTAATTTAAGCGTTTAAATTTTAATCTTTTTATTTTCTTGTACACGAAGTAAACAAAAAATAAGTATTTAAATCGTCAAAAAGAAAAAATCGAATTCGAGATTTTGACGAATCTCTAAATTTCACAACTCCCCGAATTCGAAAAACACATTTAGGGGATTATGTCTGCCTGTCTATGACACAAAAATTCTTTTAAGTCATACGGATGAAATTTAGTATATGGTCTCTCTTTCAAATTTGAAGATTTCTATTAGTGTTGAAAGAAATCCAAATCGAGGAAGGGTGCCTGTCTGTTCAGGTGTTTGAATATAATTATACCCGATAAATATATGCCGAAGAGGGGATGGAAAAAATTTGGTACACAGGTTTCACTTGCAAAGGAGAGATCCGTTAAAGGGCTGTGGTTTGTCACGTATATAAATGCAATGATTTAAATATATAAAATTAGGCAGCATTGGACCTTGACAAGACTGAATAATCGATAGGTAATTGTTCTTTTTTTTTTTTTTTTTTTCGAAGCTCTCGGTGTTTAGGATTAATAAGAAGGCTCTAAGCGCTCATTTTGATTACTCATCACCATGCATTCAAAGCATTTTTTACAACATGCATTTCCTTGATAAAAGAATTTTTTCTCAACTCAAATTTCGTTGAGAAGTTGGATAAGAGGGTGTCGGTTCAGGCTAATGAAAGGGAATAAAAATCAGCCGTCTTCGTCGCCTGATGAAGTCTCAGAATGACAAAATTCACATCAACATATTTGCCATGATGCTTCTTCAAACTGGAACATAAATAATCGAAACTAAATCAAAACGGCTATAGCAGAAGCATGGGAAACACCTGAAAAAAAATAGATTAGAATTCTGAACACCCTTTTGTTATTTTAGTTTTAGTGAAGAGGCATGTCTGATGAAAGGCACCCGCTCGAGGCAAAGCGATGATGGTGACTAAATGGCCCGGCCGGATTGCACATAAATAAATTAACATGTTTTTTTCCGAATGATAAAATAAAGAGGAAGGACTAAGATAAGAAGAAGCCAGAGATCAAATCTGGTTGTAAAAAATTCAGTGTTAAATAAGTTTTAAAATTTTAAATAGAAAGAAAGAAAAGAAAAACAAAAACAAAAACAAAAACAAAATGCACGTTTTCCAAGATTTTAAAATTCTTTAAATTTTAATCATATAATTTCATATCGACATTCTCAAGAAATCACACATCTAAAATATTTTTAATAACTTTTTCCTTTTAAAAACAAATATTATGTAATGGAAGATATTTTTATAAATCAATTTTGTATTGTAAATTGTAATTATATTTATTCTTAGTTGCATTATTGTTTTAGGGAGATTTTTGCTTAGACTTTAGAAAGATGAGATGGAATTTCGTTTCATTTTTTAATTTTTTATTCTCAGAATTGGAAGTGAATCAACATCATTTAATTATATTTTGCGTTTCTTTTTTCTTTCTTTCTTTTTTTTATACAAAAAAGAAAGGAATCCGAAAATTATTATGAAAATTTTTATCTCAATTTTTATCCCTATTGTTTTCATTTCTACCAACTGCAACTAATATAAAAAATTAAAATAAATTATAATTACTCACCCGGAAATTTATTTAATTTAAAAATATTAATTTTTTACAACACACACCATTGTTTTTCAATAACGCAGTTTCGCTGGGAAAGCTGTTTTTTCCCCCAAGAAGCTATTAAATTAGAAATCACAGATTTCTTTTGTAAAAATAAACAAGGAAGACATTACCAGCAATTTTTATTTCGAAAACTTTCATTATATTCAGGTGCAAAGAAAGAAAAGAAACGCTCACCAGCCAAAGACATTATTATTATTGCTGTTTTTTTTTATTTCAGTTTCGGTGTTATTTTCTTTCCAACTCTTCGGCGGATTCGATCGCAAGTTAATAAGCAGCTGGAAGTTGCGCCAAAATGACTGTCATTCCACAGCGGATCTCGGAAAACATTTTTCCGTTGTTTATTACTTTAATAAATAAAGGAAAACATCGAACTTATTTCAGCCCAGACACTTGCAAAAGTCTTGTTTTTCTAAAACTAATCATATGCGGGTAAAGAAAGCACTGTTTCTACCATCCAGACGTCTTCCTCCACTTTCGGGTTGCTTGGCAAGAAGAAAGCACAGTTATTAGACTAAATTACTAATCTCATTTTGTGCGTTAGAAAAGGAATAAAGTACGCGACTCGGAAAACCTAACTCGAATAACCCTTTCACACTATATTTTCAGAGCGGCGCAATCACCAAACGTCCACTCAGCTTTTCGAGGCAAACGTGTTAATTTTAAACTGTTGGAAAAGGATGTATTATTATAGTGTTCAAAAATTCGAAATAACCGATTTTCCAAATGTCAAATTTTTTCGATATTTTCCAGTTTTATTTGTCTCGCTCTTATCAAATTCATAACAAACCCTAATGAGGAAAAATTTGGGTTTTATGTAGAATCATGCAAATTTGCTATTGGATATTGGTAACCGCGGACATGATTTCCGAGAATTAACTAATATTATTGAGCTTGAAATACATTTGATAATAAAACAAAGAATTTTAATAGAATTACGGCTTTGATGGAAATAGGAGAAAACAATGGCTGGCAGATCTTCTGCTTTTATACTAGCAGGGAAAGTTCCAGAATATTTTTCTGGAGACAGCAAGAAAAGTCTAGAACACTTGTCTGGTAAACTAAAGAAATGTCCAGAATCTCCTGGAACATGAAATAAAGGAAAACATAAAATCAAGGAATTAAATATTTGCACAGACTGTGAATCGCATTGTCCCTTGCGGGATTCGAACTTACTATCTCTTGATTAAGAGACCAGTGCTATGCCCATTCGGCCATGAAGAGTCGACTGCCCCTTTTCAATGCAGCAATATCATATAATTTTTATGGCGCCAGTCTCAATTATTTAGAGACTTTTCACTTGCGCCCGGCTCACCGAAATGTACCGGATATATTTTCCAATCCATTGTGAAATGCAATTTTTTCTCATCTTGCTCATAATCTTCAATTACGTACCGATTGTTTTTGTTAATTATTTAAATCTTGATTTTAATAGTGAAAGATACTTTGTTCGAAACAAGCCATCGGTAAAAGTTAAAATTGGACATTGTTTTTTTATCTTGTATAAAAGACCACTGCTTAAATGTAAAATGAATCAATCTTTACAAAAGAAGAATAGTTATACGTATTTCCTAAAAATGCTTCATTTCCATATCTGGAGTGCCGTTCTCACAGTGGCGATGCTTGATTACCAAGCATCGGGAATTTCCAACGCGCGAAGTCGGTCAATTATGCAAATATTGACAAAGTTATAATATTTTCCATTGCTTGAGAGCAATTACTTTTACCGTAAAGGATAATCGTGGATGCTCATTTACTACTCTTCAAATGCCAACTGAATCTCCGGAAATGAAATATTTTTATTGATTGAAACATTTGATAAGCATTGGAAAAGAAAATTTAACATTCAATCTAATCATTAACTTATAACTTCTTAATAAGGTGGTTTTCGTTTCTTTCTTTCTCCCTTTTATTTATTTATTTCCAGATAGGATTGATTCCCTTACAGGCTTGAAAATTCAGAAAGGCTGATAAATGTCCATCTCGAATGGATTACCCTTTTATGAGAAGCAGTCTTTTACATTTGTATTACATCTGATTTTCTGGAAATTCGATGTGTGAATCTTCTAGAATAATTAGATAAATCATGGTGTTGCTTTTTTTAAAGTCATTTTTAGAAATCTATTTCAAGTCGTTTTGTTTCTCCGGTGTACTTAGCCTTTAATCCGCAGCAGCTCATGCCGAATCTTGCTCGCCAAATCTTTCCAAATTAGCTATTAATTCTTTCTGATTAAGTTGCCGAATGGTTATGGAGGAACAGATGTTACTAGACTTGGATGCAGATCTACAATTTTTATATAAAGTATGCAAGATTTTGTTCATCTAGCCGTTCATTTCGCCGTTTTCACCTATATTCATTTCACCTACGGACAAACAGACATCATTCCAAACTTGATTTTTGTCGAATTCTAGAAAATTTAAAAGGTGGAAATTCTTCTAAATATCGAGAGGGGGGGGGGGGAGTTTGCTTGTCTATTCCAGCACTTCCTCTTTTTATGCATGGAATCAATAATAATAAAATTAAAATAAATGAAATAAAAATAGTTGCTCAAGGATTTAAAAAATCCTTAAAACCAAGATAGTGTTACATGATTATTTTTGCTTGCAAATTTAAGAAATCCAAAACAAAAATGCCGTTTGAGAATACTCATTATTCAATAATTTTTGTTCGTAACTCCTATTGCGGTTGCGAGCACTCTCCAATGTTTCGAATAGCTGACCTCCAAACGCTTTTGTGTAATTATAATTTTATAATAAATTCGATTTAGAAAGAAAACAATCTAAACTCAGATCATTACATATGCGGACAGCTTACTGGGATATTGCTATGTTAAACCGCTGGAAATTCCGATCTTCATAGCAAATGTGAAGAATAATGAATAATTGTTGTCAAAGGCATTGGCTGTTTGTCAATAAGTCCACTTGCTCGGATAGGACTTCAATTCTCTAAAAGCAGCAACCTGTTTGAATAATTATTCGGAACAGCAAACAGTATGAGAACTCTCGGACAGCGAATGAAGGGTTCATTCATTTTGATTGAAATAAAATAATAAACTTTGATGAATTTGAATATTTGATGCATGTTGCTATGTGCTGATAGACGGACAGACAATGAACTGTTTGATCCACATTCAAATGGATTGTATGATGACAAATTCATTTAAGAAATTTCATTCGCCTCGCCTGTGACGTGATTGAATTGTTGAGTTGTATTGACGTGCATACGAATAAAATTATTCCTACGTTACTGTACTTTTTACGAAAACCTTTTGTGGGATCCAATACCGTGGCAGAATATTGTTTGATTCCATTCCCCTCGCTCCCCCCCCCCGCTCCTTGTCAATTATCTCTTCGTCCAGTATCTTGACATTTGCGTACAAGTTATCAAAGTTTATTCAGCCATCTTTTATGAATCGGAAAAGAATCAATGGCTGCTGTCAAAAATATTTGACTCACATACTGAAAAAACAGAATGTCGGTCAATCTAGAAAAGAAAATATTTATTACAGATATGACATTATACATAAGGAGCATCATTTTGGTCGATACAGGGTTGAGAAGATAAATTTTCGAAATTTTATTTTAATTTATTTTTCAACGGAAGGCATAGTTTCAAAATGGAACGAAGGCAGAACGCATTCCTTCTCATAGCAGTTGTCAAATAACAGACATTTTTCCCTTCGACTATTTTCGAATTCTAGATTTTGATAAAGATTTTTTTTTTTTTTTGACGCGTGTCGACGTGAGGGGAGTGTTAAATTTTTTAGAAAAAATGCCGTTATTATTAAGAGAGAACCCTATTGATGTTAATCTCTTCAATAGGGGGTAGAGATTTCGTAACTCAGCAATATTTTAGAGCACGTGTTAGAAATAAGGAAATAAAAAAAAGTGGAAAATAAATAAAGAAATAAGAGAACATTTTAGAATGAAGTAACATGATTGAATTTAAGATAAAAATTATTGAGAAATTATTTAGGATGCGAAATCAGAAGTGAATTAGGATTCATTTTAAATTATTTGGAATAAGAAATGAATCAGGACTAAATATATATATGTGTGTGCGTGAGTGAGAGTCCTTGTTAATGAGTCATCTTATCAATAAAGAAACCAAAAATATCGGAATTCTTAATGCAAGCTCATTTTTCCTTTTATCTTCATGAAATTTTATTGAAGGAAAAACAATATTATTTCAAATTATTTAATTAATTATGGATATACCTTAATAAATCTTCAGTTGAATGAACAGAGAAAGCTTTTTTCGCCCCACGACTTTTGAAGAGGAAATCCTTTTTATTTGGATTTTTTAAAATTAATTTTTGCTATGAAGTCTGCAGCCTCTACTTTTTGCCATCTGAATTGAGGCGGGAATAATTTTCATCCATCAGTGTTATACGCATTTAGATTGCAATCAATGGCGGTCGTCATTAGAGAGTTTGAAAAATATCCTGAAAATTATTCTTTTCTTTCAATTTCCACTTTTTTTTTATCTAAGCAATATTATAATGCTTTTAATCTTTAGTATATATAATAATATTTATTTCAAAATAAAGCGAGTCTAACAATATGAAATTATTCAAATTCATCAAAAAATCCTTTTAAGTAAAAATATTCATTGCAATAATTTTCTACATTTCATCTTTCAGACTTTTTGGCTAAATCAAAAGATTTATATAGATGTCTTACCACTAGTCTTTATTATATATATATATATATTATGGAATGAATTTCTTCTGAGTACGATTCTTTCCATTGAAACTCTAGTTATCATGAAATCAAAGAAAAGTGAAAGAATTTTCATGAATTATAATAATAAAACAGTTGGAAATAAAATTTTCTGTGCAATGCCACTTAGGATTACACTTAAAGAAATAGTTTTACTATGAATGAAAAATAAATAAACGCAGTTATATACTTAAGAATCTAATACCATCCCTGTTTTAAAATTCATCAACGATAATGAGCTAATTAACTTTGGAGTAATATAGCATTATTTCGGTAGTGTTTCATTATCATTGATCTAAGTGGCTATATCTCTCAAAATATTCTTGTTCATTTCTAATTGTAAAACTAAATCCAAACAGCATTTCTTCATGCTGTGAATGCTACACTAATACGTTCGCCGCAGAAAAATTGTTTTGAAAATTTATTGTATAACTACCTATAGATAAACTATACGGAAAGTATCTTTAATGCTGTCCGTTCCTGCTCGCATGATACACATCAAATGCTCCAATTTAATTTTGAGTTCCATTTTGCATCTTCTGATATAGAAAAAATATATTTTTCCGTAGTCGTCATTTAGCAGGTTACCAAAAAAGTGGTTTTATTTTTCCAGCCTTTTTCAGAATTGGGTTTAAAAAGTGATTAAAAGTATTAAAATATTGTGCACTTAACTGATATCTATAATCTCCCTTATTGCAGGACAAAAAGGAAATCTTTGTAGTATGAGTTACTGGGTTTAGAGGGAAGCTGTGATCACAGATAATCACAGCTTAGTTTATTATGTTGTCGCAAGAGCAGTCGAGAAATTAGTTTTCATAGAATATTATTGTTTTGAGAGCTTTCTTCGGCATTCTAAAAATAACGACACATTTTTAAAATTTGTTTTTAGAGTAAAGAACATTCATTCTTTTTTGCCGATATGAAGAGTGCGTTATAGATATATATAGAGGGCATTTGATACAGTGCATTTCGCATGTGAACAGACGCGTTTCGCTTACGAGCTTTCGAGCCGAATGAATGCCAGGCAGCAAATCAAACACTGAGAATTTTTTGGTGAGAAAAAGGGATATTCAGCTCTAATTTGAACTCGTTCGAATGCCACTCATCGTTCCCCACGAACTCCAAACGAATTTCCTAAATCAAATCTGCAAATGTTTTTTGATTTCTTTTCCCGATTTTCTATAAAATACGTAGATACCACAATAGAAATACTATATATTTTAATACAGTTCTCTTTTTCAAATGACGATCAGTCATTTTATAATATTAATGTGTGTTTGTTATTCAATTGTTTTTAGGTCTGCAACTAGTTGCCTTTACACAATTTGGTTTCTTGTCCTAGAATATTTGCTTTTCTAACAGTTATTTAAGAAGGCGTAATATTTTAAAATGTAATTTTTTGTTGCTTGATAAGGTTGAAAAATGTAAATTTAATTTTATCCTAAGGGAATTACTATTTTTTTATAGCCGCCTTCGAAATACGAAAATTTAATGTTATGTGTGTTGAATTAAATAACAAAGCATGCCCAAATTTTACAACCAAAAAAAAATTAACACGCGAGAAACGTTTTAAACGATCTGAATCATTAAATCTTTGGAATGAAAGAAGAATATATTGGTTTGTAAAACTGAACGAGGTAACCTAATAAAGAAATTAAATTTCCTAAATCAGTATTTAGAAAATATTAAAAATTTCTTTAAAATCAGCTAATTTTTAGAATTTTCTGAAGAATAAAAGCATCTTTTCAATTTTTTCTTAGTAAACATTTTAGAGTTAAAGACATCTAATTATTATAAATACAGAATTTAAAAAAATAAATAAAATCTATAATTAAAAAGCGCGGCAAGAAGCAAATCTTCGTTATCATATTAGAGAAGAAAAAAATAAAAACAATTCCAGGTTGACGAGAGAAAATATTTCTCTACACGAATCGTATCAGAAGAATTAAAAATCACTTCACTAAACGAGCTTGAGTAGAAAAACTTATTAAATTAGGCAAATATTATAAGATTTCGTGTAAATAAAAATTTGCTTCAGACTTAATTTCGATAATCATAATTTTAGTTATGGGAAAATAATTTGTTGAAATAAAGAAATTAGTTTACTTTTCAGTGCAACAAGAAAAAATTTAAAAAAAATCGTAAAATTATGGAAACATTATAGGGCATTAGTAAATTAGTATCATTAAAAAGATAACTTTTTTAAAATTTAAAATGGTGTAAAAATAATTTTTGCAAGATTATACTTCAGATGATATTGTGGAATTTGCTAGTTTGGAAATATAATGTTCGGTGGTTTGAGGAGCGCTCGCCCCGTTTCCAATAAAAACACGTCCTCCGAGCAGTTCGCGCATCGCTCGGCACGTACTCAAACGTCACTGTCGACGTTTACATACTGAATGCACGATGGAATATATTCATATATTATTTATTTTTAAATTCAGTCTCTTTTCCATTAAAGTTAAATTTATTTGGCATGGTAGTCACAAATGTAACTGCGAAATTCATCCAACAGAACGTTAACATCATTCCGCCTTTCTGAAGGATGCGAAAAGGATTCCAAAATTAAATTGAACTGCCGCATTTAGCAGTTATCAAGTGGAGGTGGATTGATATTATGGCTCTTTTTTAGTATCATTTGAGCTGCTGATCGTCTTCACAATATTTATTTTTATAATACTTTTGTTCTGAACTAAACTAACAAAATAATTTTAAGAACATACAAAAATAATTGTATTTAGTTTGATTTTTTAGCTGTAAAAATACTCCTTAACTTTATATTATGCTATTATTATGTTATCTCTGCATTTCTATCAGCCAGGTTAAGAGAGCTGGACAAATGCATTCAGAAATTTATACATTTCCGGAATTTTCTTTGAGTTGTACAAATTCTATTTTTGAAGATATTTAATAAATTAATTTTAAATAAAAAAAATCATAACTAGAAAATTGAAATTTATGTGAAAATATTTCAAAACTTTTAAAACTAATATAGAGGTGGCATCTAATATAGATGTCCATCTATGACATACTCAAAAATGTTCCATCAATGTTTATTACAGATAAACTTTTAGCCATAAAAGTTGAGATTTAAAATAAAATATATATCACTAGCAAATAAAAAGCTTATTAAAATAAAATTTATATCTAAATATACCACGCTTCGTAGGTTTAACTTTAAATAATCAATTTGTTAACATAAAATGCACATCTAAATGTAATATGCCCACTTCTTCATCCGTATTCTTTGTAAGTAAATTTTTGCTGCTCAGCTTATTAAATTAAGATGCGCATCGAAAAGTGCCCCACCTGCATTCGCTTTGAATAAAGTCTTGATGTTGAGTCTATTCTAATAAAATTGTGTAGAAACTTGAAATGCTAGTTTTGAATCTTCCCATACCTGATGTCTCGAATTGTTAACAATTTCAAGTGAAGCTATTCAAATGTGTTCTCATTTGTTTACATATTTTATGACATACTCAACCTTCAAACACATTTCCACGCAATTAATGTAATACCATAAAATGATCCTTCTTTAAGGTCCATGACTTCACCGTAAAGAAATAAATTGAAACTCCCCATCTATGTCGACAGTAACTGCGCTGAAATTGCTTATAAACTATCAAGTTCCATAATCTCTAAGAGCATAAAACAATGGAAGAAGAACAAAAACAGCTATTAAGATTAGAGACAAGTTTAAAACCAAATTACCCACACATGGCTCCCAGCCGCATTTTCGCAAGAAAAGAACAATAAAAGAAAATCGCAACAATAAAGCGAATTAGAAACCATCAAAATCTCACGATTTCGAGCTCATGAAGGAGACTATTTAAAACAGCATTTAAAAACGGTCATATTTATATATACACACAAGAGATCGCAAAACAAAACTCGGTCCGCACGCACCGGCCTAAAAGAAAAAGTGATGTCCGCTTTTAAACCTATCAAAGCACTCCTTGCTGGCTTAAATGCTCAGACTACTTTTCTTTTAAGAACCTTTTATTTTTTCGGTGTTATTATTTTGTTCTTATGCTTTTTGATGAATGCCAGCTAATAATGTCTTCATTAAGTTCCTTCTATAAATCTTCGGCGACTTTTTTTGTTTTTTTGTTAGACGCTTTTCTCTGGTTATAATCGTCTTTCTTGCTTTTGCGGTTCGAGATTTTTTTTTTGTTTGTTGTTGCAGAAGAGAGATCGTGTTCGGCTTCAAGGGTGGGCCAACGTGTATTGCCAAAAGGGATCCATCTCGTATTCGCCCAATAGCTGACCCTCCCTACCCACTTCGTTGGCAGATTCTTCTACCTGCCCTCTAGAGAGGCAAGACACCGGTTTCTTGCAAGAATTGCAGTTTGTCCGACACAGATAGTTCAGAGACTTGGCTAATTACTGGCATTTGCCTGTTTGCGCACGACGATTACCCGCCGAGGCAGGGGGGAGCGGAATTGAAATATTATCCACTCTTTGATGCTCTTGACCTTGCAAGTGCTTTGAATCTCTCGCTACATTTGTGGGTAGTCCCCGAGACACCGGAATCCACTGGTTGTTTCACAATGATCTAATTTCCGAATATTTTTTTTCCAGTAAAATGTCAATCATTTTCTTTCTTTCTTTCTTTTTTGATTATTGAAAACTTTTATTTAATTCGTCACAATCGGATGCAATCAACAGAAGTAGAATTATGTTCAGATTCAGCAATGATCTACAAAGCCAATATTTGTAACGACATCTGCCAAATATTAAGACATTAAGAGTTCATTGCATACTTCATTAAAGATTATGTAATTGGGTACAGATAATTTGTACTTATAGTTAATTGTCATAAAGTTGAAAAATAGCCTCCAATCATTGCCTAATTTAACAACCCCGGCGCAAACTTTTACTTTTGTCCTTTAAATTATGTCCTGCAACTCATAAATAATATTTTGTGCTCTTGATTTTTTTTTAGGCTCTTTGTCTTTGCAACTGTTTTGCTTAATTTATTTGAATTAACGTCTTGTTTTGAAATGACTCTAGTAAAATCGGATACGGATAACTCAGTTTTGAACCGCATTCATTCCATGAGTCTCGATATCGATACTCAAACTTCCATTTTCCTCAAACGCTAGGAATTTTAATATCACAGATTTGAACAATTACTCTTTGTGAAGTGGATGCCTGCTCTTCCACCAAATTTTTTTCCTGAAATTTTATTTAAAAAAATCATTTTTTATATTGCTAAATTCAGGGTGTACAATCTGTTTTTGTGAAATGTTACTATTTTAACCCTTTGCACTCAGAAAAGTAATTGATGCAAAATTATTCAGCTAACACAAGAACTTGCTTATTGCCACGAAAAAAAAATATATGTTATAGTTTTAAATTGAATTTTACCGAAAAATTTATTTACATCTTCTTACCATTCCTTAGGTATTTAAAAAAAATTATTAAAAAATAACTAAATAATACTTCAGAATGATGCAACGTCTTGAATGGTAAGTCAGAGGTATCATCCGATTGCAAAGGGTTAACATTTTTAATAACTACAATTTCGGACATGCAGATATGTAAATGGCTGTTGACTTTTCCGTGCGGACGTTTCCGTACCAGTCATAAAACCGTCGATCTATGGTCTCGTTTACAAGGCGGTTGTTACTGATAAGGATCAGTTGTAGAAGAGGCACAATATTTTATACATTATCTAAAAGTGTCAGATTTGGCGAAAGTTAACAGGATGTTTAACGTAATTTTGAATACTTAATGCATGTTTTTAATATAATCTGAATAATTTCTACTTTGCCTTTTCTGAAAAATGAATTGCTTTTCGATGAATTTATTCAAAAATATATGATAAAAATCAATGATGAATGATATTTCTTCTCATATGAATACTATATCCACTTCAAACCAATCATCATTTCTTCTAGATTTTAGATGGTAAATTCATTACTTTACATAAATATAATGTTTAGCATTAAATGAAAGGATTTTGGTTCCATTAGTTTTTACTTTATTTCTTCTTGATTCGTTTGTTTAATCCAATAAGTTCGAACATTGAAATATTATTGAAATCTAGGCACTTAAAAAAAAGTTGTTTCTTAAGTTTAAAGTACAATTAAATGAGGTTAGTGGTATTGGAATGATTTGTAAGGAGGGAAAAGTTGCAAAGGCAATTGTTGAAATGCCGTAAGTAGTAAAAAAAGCTTCCAACTACGGATGTTATTTCCATGCTATATCAGTTTTTAAAAAAATCAGTTTCCGGAGTAGAACGCCATTACAAATTTAAACTTTTCTGTTTATCATCGTAGATTTAATTTCAATGTTGTTACATTCTTAAAAAAATCTGCACTCTGATAAAGATAAATTATTTGTTCATGATATAATTTTTCATTTTGTATATGAAATATTGTAAGTACATAGTGCATAGAATAAGCAGCTTACTAAAACAGAAGTATATTTATAATCGATATTACTAATTGATCATTTGTATCTGCGAAAATTGTAGGAGATGTTAGCTGAAGTAAAATTTAATTTTCTTCTAGTTGCACTATTTATTAAACCATAACCCAAATCTACTGCTGAAAAATAAAACGGAATTAAAAAAATGATTTTTACATTAATGTATGTAGTATATATTCTTCAGAAATTTAAATTTTCTTAAAGATTGTCCTTATATGTAAAATAAATCATTAATTATCGCGATGAATAAAGTACTGGTAATTCACTTTTCAACATCATACATTTATACTCATCTTATACTTTGATTATAAATTTTTGCTGATTAACTGCGGGTTTTTTTCCAAATTTCAAACAATGTAATTATTTCAGGGTAATTCAGGGCCGTTTAAAACTTTCTAGGGGCTCTGAGTGAATGCAAATCTCGAAGCCCCTTTTTTCCTCCAAATTTTTTATCGATTTTGATTTAATTTTTATTCAGCAGTTTTAAGTAGCAAATTTTGAAAAACTGCAGTCGCAAGCCCCTCTCTAAAAATTCTTTTTCAATATTTCAGGTATAAAATAAGTGCAATGTGAAAATGCAAAATTAATTTTAAGCAAAATATTAAAAAACAAAAGACAGCTTTCTTTAATACACTCGAAATAATGTTGTAAAAGATAGGAACACTCTTTTTAAAACTGAAAAGCTCCAAATTTTTAGAATTATAAAATAGCATAATGAATAAGTTATAAATTGTAATTAGGAATATTACTAGAATAAAGTTTCGAAGTTAATTTAATGAACAATTGATTTTAACGTGAATAAATTTGAATGCACGGGCTTTGCCATTAAATGAAAGTATAAAACTAAACTTTCTAAAACTGCTAAAAATTTTCAAGATCTGAGGGTTTCCTACGCAACTGTCAACTTTGCCTATTTAATTATACTGCCCTTCTTCCCCCCTTGATTAGAATTATTTAAATTATCTCTTTGGATTGTTGACATTGTACATTTAAATCTATTGAGGATTTAATTATATTTATTAGAAATTTTTTTAAGGGCCCGCCTGGATGTGCCCATTGATTCGGTTGTTCTTAAGCAAAGTTTTTTTCCCCTTCAAAACAATATGCACGTTGCAGACATTTTGCTATGGAAAAAGGCTGGTTATCTCACAATGAGCCCATAGTTTGCAGAAGTCCAGTCAAGATCAATATAAGATTTCAAGAGCAAATGAATTTATAAAATTAGTTT
>JAPMOR010073563.1:588432-601967 GCA_026543865.1 Argiope aurantia
TTTTTTTTAATTTAATAAAATTTTATGCGATACGGATTGTAGTGAATAAAATTCACTCAGATCAAAAAGATTTTGATTATCAGATTGTAAGCGTTTTAAAACAAATTATTTCACCCAACGCGATGCTATTTTGATGCTTTCTGTAAATGACGCTTTCAAATAAGCAGCTTTTTTCCTCATGTATTTTTTATCAAGCAGATACTTGAGAGAAAATCGAGACCTACTTTCATCTATCATGCATTTAATTATCATGCATTAATTATCATGCATTATCATGCATTAATTTATTAAAATCTTCAGTACGATAGAATTAAGTAAGTAATTCTAATAAATAAATTCTAACGAAAAGTAATTCTAATAAAAATAATAAAACATATATAAATTTTATTTTTGAAAATCAGCGTCGCACGAACATGCTCAGATAAAATTTTTAACCTCCAAATATCAAACTGTATAGAAAGTGATTATTTTTCTATCTTTAATACTGGTTGGCAGGGAAGGAATCGGCAAAGAGTTTTAAGCATTTTTAAGCATCAGACTGCATTAGTGTATGTCTAATTCACTTTATGTCATATTGAAACCGTGCTGAGGTAGCAAGCCGTGTTATTAGAATGCTGCATCTAGAAAAAAAGTGTCTGGAATTAATATAAAAAATATATTTTTTAGATAATATTCATTCATCCCCATTAAAATAACAAGAAAACAAAAACAAAAAACATTTATTTAAAAACAAAAAACAAATCTACAATCATAAATGTTAGGCATTATATTATTACTTCATGTATTGCTTACTAAAAAAATAATTATAAAAAAATTGGTCTATTTGAAACTTGGAAAGAAAAAAAAAATGTAAGGATAAAAAACAAAACAAAACAAAAAGGTTTTGTAGAAGTAGGGGATCCGTTTTATTACTTACTAGCTGTCTTTGGCGATTAGCCGGTTCGCCAGTATAAATGAGAGCTAAAATTTTCAATTAAATATTTTATGTAACTTGGTCTCTTCTTGGTCTTGGTTCTTTGTACTTCTGTCAGCATCATAAAACTTCAATTTTCAATTAAAGTGGAAATGTTAAACTGCAATTGATATAAAAACATTTTTTACTGAAACCAACTATGTCATTTTTTTAAATATGAAAATCGAAAACAAAGTCGTTGGGCACTAAATTTGCATCTGCACTGCAAAATAATTTTCGTAATTTATATAATATATTAAAGAATTATTCAACAAAAATTTCTCTGATTCATCGTAAAAATCAGTTTTTGCTTTTACTTTCAAAATATTTAAATGATGTAAATAATATTATTTTATTTTATTTCAGTCAATATATATACTTATGAAAAAATTATGAGCTTAAATTTTACACAGTCCTTTGATCCTAAGGATTGAAATTCTGCGAAATACTCTCGAGAGTTCAACTTTTAAATAAATAAATAAACGTTTCTATCTTCTGCGATCAAATCTGACGGATTTAATAAGCTTTTATGTATTAATTTTAGAACAGTCAAAATTTTCATAATCATGAACTATTCATTATCTAGAAAACCTGGCAAAGGATTGTCGCATCTTCTTTGAGACGGTCGATGAAGTGATCTAAAATCGCCCGTTTTTATAGAAGAGGGATAAACAAATTTCATAAATTAGTCAGTTTTAATGATTGATTTAGTTAATTGGAATTCAACAAAGAAATTATGTAAAAATTTAAAATTCGGTATTCGTCGGAGCATTTATTGACTCAATTTATATAAAATATAATTATTTATTCCAATTTCCATTAGTTGATTAGAGTGATTATCCTTATATGTTAACCATGGTTGCCTTAAATTAAATTGTTTCATTGAATTAATAATATAGATATAGTAAAAGATCATAGAAAACTTTTCCTCTATTTACATTTAAAAAATATTATATTTCAAATTTTTTTCTCTTCATACAGACACCTGCTTTACACTTTTATATATTTAATTTGCAATAATAGTTGATTTATTTTTTTAATTTGAACTTCCGTTAATGTAATAGCAACACGTTGATAAAAGCTAGTTTTTCCCATTCACGTGATCTTGTAGATTAAATTTTATTTTGTGCAAAACATATTGTTGAAAAATGTTAAAATATTTCTTTAAAAATTCATTAAAAATCGAAACTAAATTTATAGATTAAAGCATTGGCATCTTTAAAAAGAAAATTTTTGAGCTTTAAATAATACAAATATCAATTATGCGCTGTAATATTTTCGGAAATTATGGCAGAAAAACGCCAAAATTTCGCAAAATTTCGCAAATTTTTTTAATTAGTTAAAATTATAATTAAAAATTGAAAAATATCGCTCCGAGGTGCAAGGACTCCAAGGTATACACATGCCAAATTTTGTAGCTGTAGAACTAACGATTTGGCCGGAAGAGCACCAACACACATACACATACGCACGCGCACACACACACACACATACACACACACACACACATACATCATACTCATACATTGATATTTATAATAACTATTATTCACTCATATTATGAAAAGCCTTAAGCCTCCAAGTCTGTACCAATAAAATTTCATTAGTAAAGTAAAGTGGAAATCATTAAACTGCAATTAATATAAAAATATTTTTTTACTGAATCTATTGATCTATTTTTAAATATAAATATTGAAAACAGAGTCGTTCAGAATTTGAGTCTTATGTCTACTACAGAATAACTTTCATAATTTATATAATAACCCAAGATCTTTTCAACAAAAATTTCCCAGATTCGCCATAAAATTTAGTTTTACTTTCGAAAGGATGTAATGGACTTGAATAACGACATTAACTTTTTTTCTCTGTATTAACAAATTTTAAAAAATTGTGAAATTTTGTGCAGTTTTTTGATCTTAAGGAATCATATTCTATGAAATGTTCTGGACACTTCAACTTTTTAAGAGCTAAATGAACTTTTCTGTCTTCTGCCATCAAATTCGATCGATTTATGAAATTTTGAATAGAATAGTTTATAACAATCAATATTTTTAAAATCATCTTTAAAACGGTCGATGAAGTGGTCTAAAATCTCCCGTTTTTATTGAAAGGTGATATTCAAATATTCATAAATCCGTCTGTTTTAGAGAATGAGTTGATTGAAGTGTAACTATTTTTATTTAAAAAATTAGTGTCTGAAAAATATTCTGCTAAATATGATTCCCAGAGCAGAGGATCTGGATAAAAGCAAAACCTTCTTCATTTATTAAAGCATTTATAGACTCGTGTTACAAACTATGCAATTATTTACTTCATTTAGACCAACTTTACGCATGTATTTCTATCATTAAAGTTTCGCCGTTGGGCCTTGAATTGAAAAGATATATATTAAATCATATTTAGTCTGAAATAAAGATGATTTATTGAATTAGGTTTTGTAAAAATCACAAAACCTTTTCTTTACATTTTCTTTTTAGAAAAAATCCTATTTCATATTTATTTCATTTTATACAGACATGTGCTAAAAATTACATTTTTATATATTTAATTTGCAATATATATAGTTGATTTATTTTTTTAATTTGAGCTTTTGTCAATACGATGGCAATATATTGATAAAAGCTAATTTTTTCCCTTTCACTCGTAACGTGCACGTGCAGGTTAAATTTTATTTTATGTGAAATAAATTGCTGGAAAATATGATTAAATTATTTTTTAAGAAATTCATTAAAAATAGAAAATTAAATTTTTGGTAAAAACATTAGTATCAATAAAAAGATAATTTTTTTTATCTTCAATATGATGTAAAATTCAATTTTGTGCTGTAATACTTTCGGAAATTATAACGAAAAAAATGCAAAAATTCACTTAATTTTTAATTAATTAAAATTCTAATTAAAAATTTGAAAAAATCGCTCCGAAGTGCACATTCCCGACTCCCAAGGTATACATGTGAAAAATTTGGTAGTTGTAGGTAAAACGGTCTGGCCGGTAGAGCGCCAACACACACACATTGAGCTTTATTATAACTATAGATGGAGTTTTGTGCACTGTTCTTTAAATTATCTTTCATATTCAATGGTTAGTTTCTTTCTTTCTTTCTTTTTGTTTTGAAATTTCATATCAATAATATGAATGCATTGGAATACAGTTAATAATAAAATATTTGCATTAAGTAAATAAATTTAATTTATATATTCACCTTAGAAGTATATGCATTACTAGGGCAACAGTTTTTTTTTATATATAAAACTAATTGCTAAATATGTATGAGTAGTGAGCAGCATATATATGAATTCTGCTCTGTTTTTTTATGTTATAATTTTTTATTTATATTGTGTGGTGGAGTTGACACGGCAATACACACGAAGTCTTTATACCTCAGGCATGTAACAATTCAACTTCTCTCTCCCCAGCATGACGTAAATACTTAACCATTCTTACCGAATGTGACAGAGACTGTCAAATGCGCATACTCACAAAATAGGTGACACTGCATAGCGAGCTATAACAGAATAGTCACGGCATACCTTTCTTATCCAGAAGCTAGAAATTAACGTTAATATCTCACCTTTGAATATATATATGCTTGTGGTAGTGTACGTAGTAAATTTTAATAAGTTGTTTTAAATGATTTTAAAACAACTTTTCTGGTATTATGCATCTATTAATAGTCATTTCAGAGAAAGTACATATATACTTTCTGTAAAGTATACATTTACATTTCTATAGAACACACATATCTTAAAGTATACAGTAAATTATACAAAACTTAAAAACGTATACTTAAAAAGATTCTAGCCAGAAATCTGATTTCTGAGAAAATATCCCGTACTTAAAAAGAAAACACTTTGTATGAACCTTTTTCTATTGAAGCATATAGCTAAATTATTATTGGTTTGATTTCAATTCATTCTTTACATTGGATTAACTAAAATTTAAATGAAAATCGAATAACTAGATTAATCCGTAAGTTGATCTGAGCTATAATTGTTTCAGACATCGCATGTGTTTAAAAGAAACTAATAATATAAATTAAGCAAATTGTTAGTAATTTAATAAATTACGCTTGGAATTCATTTCTTAATTTTTCGATCAGCCCCTCATTAAAACATTGCAGAAGTATTAAAATAAAACGTTATTAATAATAGTGTTAGCTTTTTTACTTTTTATCCATATGCATGATGAATGCGCTTCGTAATATCCCCGTCACCGAGATATACAATAAGAATGATAACATAATACGAAAACTAATGTTTCTTGTCTCATATATTCATAGAGATAAATAAAACACGTCAGCAATAGTTCAATGATAAAAAGATTTATTTTATTCCACAGAGTAGTGTGGGTAAAGATAAGATATCTTATCTTTCATTAGGAAATCATGCACTTTAAAAGAAATTAAGATTATAATCACAAATAATCGCTCTTTCTTTAGAGAGTTTTCAGACAGATATGCGTTAGACTTTGAATGTCTGAATGATCATAAGACTTTCCATAATTATAAAAGAAGATTGCATTTTATTGCTTAAAATTAAGATCGGAATTCATCATAATGATATCTGTACAATGGTTTTTGTCCACTTCTATTTAATTTGATTTATTTCATGTTTGCAAAGATGAAATTTTGCAATCAGTTTTTATAACCATTTCTTGAATAGTTGGTGCTTTGAAATTTGCTATGCTTGTCTGCTCTCGATGACATTGCACTATTCAAATATTTTCAAAGCCTAGTTATCAAGTAATAGATTTATTTAATTCAAATTTGAATTCATTCTCGTGGTTCCATTTAGACACGAATTTAAAATCAATGAATTTCAAGATTTTATTACATTTATAATAATGAATTATAATTTTCAGTATATAATATAAACTATTTAGAATTCTTTTATATATATTTGATAGTCATTTAATAAAGATATTTTGGTAAATATAAATTCCAATGGCATTAAATCAAAAATAGCGTATGTCTAGAAGATTCTGTTGTGCCCTTGATAATTCAATAGTTTTTAGAAAATTCATTTTTCGGTGTTTTCAACAATTATTTAGCGTAGATTGATTTTTTGAAACACAAAGAGTTTAAAATTTTTATAGAGGAAGCTATTATTCTAATTTTAATTAAAAAATAAAGCCGCAGATATTAAGAAGATATGCATTATAACACTTAATATATTAATATAAATGGAAAATGTATATAAATGTATTACTTTTATGTGAATGGGATTGAGAGTGTCATCAAATCGCAAAAGACTCCTCAGATGCCTATTATGTTCGATTAGGCACTTTTTCAAAAAATTTGGACAAAACAAATTTATATATTTAAAATCTAGACGTGTTTTTAACTTTTTCATGTGTTTTTGCTACAATATTTCCAGAGAGTTACATTAAGTGGATCAAGATCGTTGGTTTAAACTCTTGCTCATTTTTCGTGAATGACAAATTCGATTTTTTTCATCAGAATACACGTATTTACAAATTCCTGTACATCTTTGGACTAAATAAAATTTTTCTTTTGAACCTAGTGCTTTCCTTTAACATACTGGTTTTTCTGGACGTCCCATTCATTTCGTAATCGTAATCGTAATCGAAAAAGTTGCATTAATCAAAACAAAATTTAAATTATTGATTGAAATCTAAGTTATTTTGTAGATTTATTTTACAGGCATAATAAATAAAACTAAAAATAGTACGTGAAAGATTTCATTAATATAAAAAATGTATTCATAAAGAAAAGAATAAACAAAGAAAAAATACGAAGCATTTTTGTGAAGAAAGAAACAATCGCAGTTTAAAACAAATTATAATTTTTTTATTCATTACCAACATAAGAGAAACATACATTAAACGTAGCTGTATTGTTTTCTTAATGTGGAAGTGCAGAATTACGCTCAAATGTTTTATTTTGTATTTTTTATAGTAATAATATTAACTCGTTATACTGGAAACAAGGATAAGATTAAATTGAATAACATAAATAAATGTCTTCAGATGACTTCTGAAAGGCGCTACAAATGTACGATGTTTCGCAAAGCAAACAGAAATTATTATTTTAGAACAATGAGTAATATAAAACAAGGAAATCACTGTGTTAATTATTAGCTGTAGATTTGAGATGTATTAAAAATATGAATAGCCTTTACTCAATTCAATAAATAAAAAAAATTTCAGCCAACGATTTCAGCTAATGTTGAGATATACATAAAGAAACATGTTGAGATATAATACATAACAGAAACAATCGCCATGTATTCGTTATAATTTTACAGTCCAAAAGTTTAATGCAATTGAAGAATTTTCTTTTCTTAATAAGCAAGAAAAGAAGCACTTAGAGTGGAAAGTGGACTGGAGAAATTTATTCTCAGATCTCTGGGAGATACAAAACCAAAATAGCGTGTATGAATGAAACAGGTATGTAATCAGATTTCCCGAATCGTTCATAAAAACAGAGATAACAAAGTTCCATTCCGGTCCTAATATGTAGCTTTTAAATTCGATCTTCATGCTGTCAGTCAGCCTAGCATGTAATCAAATTCCGAAAAGAATAAAAAATCATGAATGAAGAGTTTTCTTCGGAACATTCTTCTCTTTCTATCGGCTTTTTTTCATTTCTCATTTTTTTTTTGATTTCTGAGTAAAAATAATACAATTTAAAAGGAAAGAAAAAGAAAAAGGAGAAACGGCCGAAAATATAATAAAAACAATCACATAAGAACAAAAAATAAAAAGGGAAAAGCGAATTTTATTCCGATGCTTCTCCACAGTCCAAACACTGCTGTTACGCTTTTCGTTTGTTGGACCCAATTTATCGTTTGTGATTTCATCATAAAGGAGGAAAAAAGCACAATTGCTACTTGCTCAGTATATATATATATATATATATATATATTCCCTTTTTGCCACACAGAACACCAACTCAGCTGAGATGAGGTTCATTTACTTAAAAATCGTAGCTCTAATCCTTTTAATTAGTACCAGAATTTCGGAACTGAGGAGATTTAAAATTGAAAGAGAAAAATGCGTTGTTTTATAATTATGTATTAGAGCAGAAACGTTTGTATAATGAGTTCTAAAATATAATCAGAATTAATTAAAAAGGCTTAGAATTGGTGAGCTCAGGGCTGCCTTGTCTTACAAGAGGTGCATTGGACCGCCATAATTTATCCGCTGAATACAAAAGCCTTGTTTGCGCTCAACTTCGCTTATTCTTTTATTTACTAGCATAATATTTGTTGATTGAAAGGGACCTCCTATTTGCTTTTCAGATTTTCATTCGTTCTGAAAAAAGGTGTTATATTGTCCATGTCTGCTCTAAAAATACTGATTTAAAGCAGATCAACAATTTATTCTTGCTTGACTGACACAAGGAGTAAAGAATGGAACTGATTTACCTGATTCATTTTTAAATGCTTGTATCTTTTTAAGGGATCCAGACGGTACGGAACTATGTTTAGTTCAATTTTATGACTTGAATATCTTTATTTCGATAGTTTTTTAAATACATGTAGCGATTTATTAAATTCAAGAAGCAGATTTATAATTTTGAATTCCTTTATTTTTTGATACTTGGGTTCTGTATAAGGAATGTTAACTGTTCTTAATACCGTTTTCCTATTTTAATGTATTGGTGATTAAAGTCTTCACGGTCAAAGCGTGTTGTAGAGAGAAGGCAGTGATTGAATGAGAAGTCTCAGTGATGCTTTGTTGCCAAATCTCAACTGTCATAACAAAGCAGAATGGCAGAAAGAAGCAAAATAATCTGATGCACTTTAGAACTTATTTCTCTTCTTTATGCTATAAGAGTTAACATTTAAATGATTTGGGTGGTTGTTAGCACCTTGATTTTCTATGCCATTTAAAATTCATAATTAATATGCATTTTAATTAGGAATAATTTACGGCATATTAGGAATGAATCATCTATTTCATCCTGTGTTATTCTGCGTAAGGCATAAAATTATCCATTTTTATAACATTTATCTTTATATATTCTGAAAATGATATGTTCAAATTTTGCGTTTTCATGACCTTTTCTATTAACATTGTTTTCAAAAGAGATCATTTGATTCTAGTTGATTGTGTATTGTTTCATTGTGTTGCGATAACAAGTAAAACGTTAATATTTAATAAAATACATTTATATATGTTCTTAACGTTTGATTTCTCCGTATTGTTTAAAGTTACCATTAGTTTGTGGTTCCTTAATTGCTCTAAAAACGCATTTTCAAAAAATATTTGTTATTAACGAAGGAAAAATTTCCGTATTGTGGATACATTTTAAAAATCTTATTAAGGAGGGTAAAGGCGTTGACTCTAATTGCGAAAGCTGACATCACTTTTCACTAAACATTAAAGTAGTTTAATATTTGGTTAACCCATCAAGTGTCACGATCCTCATTTGAAATTTACACCACCATAATTGTCAGACGTACCAAAATCATATTTTATATGCCTGGCCATTTAGTTTCCTTTTATACACATCAATCAATACAGTAGCAGAAAGTGTGTATCAGTGCTTCGTTTCTTTACTCAAGCGAACAGGTTTGAAATTCGTCTGCAAGTTGAATGGAGTAGTATTGTCACATTTTTAGAATTATATTTTTGGTTAAGTTTTTATATTATAATGAAATACCGCAAATTAATATATAATTTAGAAGTTATAGTAACGATAAGTTACTTACTAAGTCTTTTATTTTTTATTGAAATAATTTTATTTACCGTTTTATAAAAATAACCTTTTTCAAAATTATCAAATATTTTCAAAACAAAATATAATTTGAATATAATTATAAATTTTCACAAATTGTTGTTTAACAATATAATTATATATAATTTATCCTTCCAAAAGGTTATTGGCAGTTAATGGGTTAAAGTAAATACATTTTTCATAGCTCACTAAGTTGCAAACGAAGTGGGAAGATCAATAGATGAATCAGTCAATACAGCGATTCTCAACCTGTGGGGAGAGCACACTAGAGGAGGGGGGGGCGAGAATATCAAAGAGTAAATATTATTTTAAAAAATTGATTAACTGATTAACTGACTGAAAGGAAAGCACACATACACATAGAAAACAAAATGCATTTCGACATGTTTAATAACTTATTAAAGTAAAATATCTAATTAACAAACATACTAAATAAAAAAAATAAAACATACTAAATTAAAAACAAATTTAATAATTATTAGTGACTTCCTTGGGCCTGTCTTGCAGAGTATAGTTTTTCGAAGGAAGAAATAACCACTCTCAGTTCAGTTTCTATATTTTGTCTTCAAAGAAGCCACAGCAGAAAATCCAGTTTCACAAAGGTAGGATGTTGAATGGTAATGAAATGTGAAATGTTCTTGTTTTTAATGCAAAAAAATCATCCTTACTCCTGCCCAAAATTCAAATAGTGATTTATTATTAAATTGCCTTTTAGTTCCACCACTTCTCGTGAAGTCTATGAATTTTTCTTCCTCATCAATTGAGAGTCCTTCGGGAGTCTTATGAAATGGATCCCTAACTCACTCGTAACTTGCTATCAGTTTGTCGTCAGCATGAAAATACGTTTTAAAATTCTTTGCCAGCATGGCTAAATGATTTTCAATGGTTACAAAAACAACTTTTACATGTTCTTCTTCAGCCTTATCAGTTTTAGCAGAATCATCCACATTTGCAAACATTGTTAGTTTTTTTTGCTTTTAATTTCTGCTCCACAATTCCAATTTTCTACAAAAAGCATTAAATTTATCACTCGTATACATCATATATGTATTTGCTCCTTGGAGTTGAAGATTCAAGTTATTTAATTTCTCGAATATGTCGACCAAGTACCTCAATTTCATCACAAATAAACCATCACGAAAATTCTCCGCCTCCTGTCTGCTTTTTTCTTCTAGGAAAATGGCGATTTCTTCTCTTAATTCATAAACACTTTGAAAGAATTTCCCACGTGATAACCATCTTACCTTGCTATTAAAAAGAAAGCTGAATGTGCTGAACCCATGTCTTTACAAAGTGCGGAAAAGATTCTCGATTTCAGGGATCTCATTTTTATATAATTTACTACGGTTACAACCATAGTTAACACAATATTCAGACATTTCTTTCGAAACCAAAGTTTCTCTATGGAACATGCAATTTGTCCAGATGCACAGAGGTGATTTTTGTTTTACAAATTCTTGCATACCTTGGAATCTTCCGGACATTGAACGAGCACCATCGGTGCATATTCCGACGCAATTTTTCCATTCTATGTTTGCCTCGTTCATAAAATCATTTAAAATAGCAAATAAAGCGAGCGCTGATGTTTTGAGTTCTGTTGGTTTGCAGAAAAGTAGTTCTTCTACCCACATATTATCACAAATTTGAACAAAGGCATTTAAATGAGCATCTTTATTACTATCTGTTGTTTCGTCAAGCTGTATTGAAAACAATTTGTCACGCAACTTCGAGAGAAGCTGACACTGTACATCTTCAGCTATATCGCCAATTCGACGAGCAACAATATCATTTGAAAGAGGTATGGACTGCAATTGTTTTGAAAAATTATCTCCAAACATAGTTTCTACCATCTCAATTGCTGCTGGCAAAATAAGTTCTTCACCAATGGTGTGAGGTTTTTTACATCTAGCTATTTTATATGAACTTTGTAGGATGCAATTAAAGCTTTTTTATTCACAGACAAGTTTCTTTAAAAATGATTTTTGCTTTTTATATGATTTTAATTTTAATTCGAAGAATTCTCTGGGTTTGTTGACGTACTCACTATGAAGCGTTTCCAAATGTCGTTTAAGTTTATTAGGTTTCATGCTGTCTGCGACCAACATTTTTGAGCAAATGATACACAGGGGCCTTTCTCCTTCATTTTCTTCAGTACTGGTAAACCCAAAATCTAAGTATTCTTGAGAATATTTTCTTGATTTTATTTTCGGAACCACGCTCGTCTGTGTACTTGTTGATGCTTGACTATCGTCTAATGCTTACTTACTTCCGCTTAAAAATTTATTCATGAGTCGGCATAATTCTACTCCCGTGAATATTTAATATGGCGAATTGCAATTAACACGAAAACATTTATAACATACACATTCACGATAAATTTAATAACGATAAAAGGATCGACTCGAATGAGACTGACTGGAATTGAAACTTGCGTTATTTAACATTTTCCTTCTTCCTATGAAAAAACATTTGCTCCGCGCATGCTCGAGACGGCATCGGTCGTGTGAATTCCCTTCCACAAACATTACTTATTTTTTTCACTTTTGTTTTATCATGCTTCTGTTTTATTTCTTTTATTATTCGAAAAAATATATTCCCAGTTTCAAAATTTTGCTCACCCCGTCTAGGTTAATTTTCATTGACGAATTTTTCTACTTTCATATTCTTTTAACGTTATCTCCCTGTTTGGCTTTCCTTTCAAATATAATATTTAAATTTTCTCTGCTTTCATTCGCTTCATCTGTTCACCGCCCGCTTGTCCAAAATGCAAGATGTGGTTTGTCGCCAACGTTGGCTGTCTTTTACTCTTGTTTTGGCAAATAATTTAAAAGCAGAATGCAAAATACTCAATATACATTATTGTTGTATACATTTTATTTGTGTATTTATGTTATTGTAAGCGGGGGATGGACGATGAAAATTATGAATGAAAACTGGGCCACGAATACTGAAAGGTTGAGAAACGCTGAGTCAATATATTTCTTCAGAAACATGTCAGTATTTTGGTGATATTAATTTACGTCGGTTTTAGGAGATTCTTTCTTCAACAAAATACTTTTCTCTAATTGTAACTGATTTTTGGCTAAGTTACAGGAATGGGTTTTGTTATAACAATCTTTAATGTCTTTTGGCAAACGAATGCCAAATTTCATAAATCATGCTCATGAAACAGGCAATCAGTGAGAGCTCAAGTTCGCAATGGAAATAAAGTCGTGTTTCTATAATTGTGCCTAGTTAAAAATTCCTCGACAGGACTTTAATTTATCTCGATGCATCAGAACAATTCAGTGTGATATAATTTTATAAAAGGGATATGGCTTAGTTTTATGGATTTCCTTCCAATATTCTAAGACACGTAGAAATGCTTATGATATCATTTACCGCTAAAGCAAGCTCTCAGAGCCATCGAAGTACAAGCCAGCTTTAATTGAAAGTTATAATTTAGTTGATATTTAAAGAATAATATGTTAAAGTACAACATTAATTTTTGATCGACTGAATTTCCAGCTGTTGAGTATTTAAAAAATGAGCCTTAGAGTATGAAAACTAATCAATAGATTTCCTTGCCTAAATAGTAAAAACATCAAAACCGTTGTCATCGGTCCCTGAAGTACGACAAGACTTGAAAGGAGATTCTTAACCTCCTCTTGAAATTCCAAGTTATCGCACGGGTAACCAGGTAGTGGATTAATATTGACTTTGCAATTCCTTTTCTGAAGAGGTCGAATGAAACGAAATTATTCCAGAAAGCTGCCTCTTAAATAACGAAGCACGAGGCCTGTTGGGAAGGTCATATGCTCAGGTGTAAATGGTAAGTACCACTCTGCAACCGTGTTCGTCTTCAAGTGATTTAGATTTTCTGTTTATTTATGAATTTGT
>JAPMOR010073563.1:611089-657010 GCA_026543865.1 Argiope aurantia
ACATAACCTTTCCTTATTTTTTTATGTGCCAAAATCATAATAGAGTCATCATTTAGAGTTATTTTTATCATCATTTAAAATCTTTTTAGAGTCATCATTTTAGATCATTTTTCAACAGTATTGTCAAAAGTTGTCTCGCAAAAATGCCAAACTCTTGCTTAATTCTTAGTTAATTAAACATTTGAAAATCTCTGAGGTGCCCACTTTTATCCTCCAAAACATGTTTTAGTCAAAACCAACAACTCTAAATCAAATGGTCTTATATGAATATCGTCAGCAGACAAAATTTGCCTTTTTATTATTAATAGAGATTACAATGAGTGGATATCATGATATTTTGATAAACATACAATGAACGATTCGACAAACGTGCAAGTAACCATCCGTCAACTTTTATTCTCTCTTGCACCCCTTAATGAGTCTTTTAATTTTTGAGTAGCCCCTTCTATCCTGACATGGTCCATTCTATACTGCTTCGCGTAAAGAAATTTTTATTAATGTTAAGCATTCAAGCGAACTTAAGAGTTAGTTGGACTGCTCAATTTATTTATTTATATTTAATTACATTTTGTGTAATAGTATTACTTCCAAGATCTAATAAATACAAAGAGCAGTGAAATAATTCTGCGCTAATCCACGATGGAAGTTAAGAATTTCTCATCAGCTATTGAAACAGAAGGTCATTTCAAACAATTCTTGAGCTCGTTGCTGGGAGTTATGAAATTGAGTTCAAATGTAATCTCGTATCTGATAGGCGTCTAGTTTATTATGAGAGTTGCTATCAATTAAAATAAAAATCAAGTTTATAATTATTGTGTTCGTAAAAAATATCAAATATTTTATTGCTTTAAAGCTGATTTCTTGCTACTTTTATTTCACTGCTACTCAATAAGCTGTCGGATTTACCGAACTTTCACATGGACTTCGGGGGATCATTTATTTTCTTCATTTTACGTCTCTGTGTTTTGAGAGTTTCGCCAATATCAACATTATTTTCTCTTATTCCTCATTGATACATTAGATATTTATTGTGATAGTAGCACAGGCTAGTCTATCTGTAGTACTACAGGCTGCAAACCTCTACGTTTCGTTAGAGCAAACAGGTAACTTAATAATGCCGTAGTATTCATTTAAACGTTTTTGATTATTTTTTGCTTTTAGTTTTAACTGGGTCAAGGTGGGATATTTTCGAAACTAGTTTTTGGAGCAGTAAAAAGCACCATATATGTCAGAAATAATGCGCATGGAACTAAACTATATCGTTATATACCATATTACCTTTTTATGGAATTCAAAAATTTTAAACACAAAATCATCCCTGATATTTTCTAAATTTAGTTAATTAATTTTTTACGATATGAAAGATAGTATGAGTTCAAATCGCTACTATATATATATATAGAGAGAAAATTCTTTGATAAAATATAATATACGGATGTCGTTTGTAGACACACCGTCTTGCCTCAACTGCTTAGAATGTTTTAATAATTCTATAAAGTCTAGTGTTCATAACAGTGGCTTTACAGAGGAGTCCCTGGCGGCATATTGACTGTTCGTAAATGCGGTTTTTGCACTTTTTTTTTTTCAAAAGAAGGGTGGATATGAAGGTCCACAAGAAGAGATGGATTATAAAAATAAACCAATTTATTTAATAATTTTACTTAATCTATTTCGATCTAAGTGTTTTTTCCATCAAAAAATCTTATGTTGCCTGATCGACCTTACAGCATCATTTCTTTCAGACAGCATAGTCTAAGGGACAGTGCACGACCCTCGTGACCTTCTATTTGTATCTGTCAATGTTTAAAATAAAGATTAATAGATTTTTTTAAAATTATAGACGAAAGGGAATTAATTTGTTCTTCAGGTTAATTTGAAAATTATTCGATTGCTGTAAAAATAATTTTACAAATAAAAAAAATTAAGCTAAGTAATTACGCGTAACATTATTATTACATTTAGTTATATCTTCAAAAGGGCACTCTCTTTTTTATTTCGAACTTCTAGTACGAAATAACACAGCATGATAACACCCTGATTTTTATTTTCTGTTTTCGTCAGATTTAATTGCACCATTTATTGCATACTATGCATAAAAATGTTTGCGTCACAGTGTTGCATCTCAACTGTGATTAAGAACAGGAATTGACTGCAGCGATATTTTAGTGCGCATGCAAGTAATTAGTATTTAATTTCGAAGAAGTGTGTACTTGTTATGTCTTTTTCTTTGTTTCTTCGTATTTGTGTCTGCGTTTTCATAAATAAAGTTAAATAAAACTTCTTAAAACCTAGCCAAAGCAAGTAGATATCATATTGATCTCTTAGATTATTAAACATTTAGAATTAAGACATGTTTAAGAAACATAACACAGGTAATTTTTCAGAGAGAATGGTACCTAAAATTCTTTGATAAAAATTGATTTAAATGCTTTGAAATTTATGTCCAAAGGAAGAAGTATTACTGTCACTTCATTTTTGACTTTCTGTTTTCTGTTCTGGATGTTCAGATTTTTGACTTTCAGACATTTTTTTGAATCCGCACAAAATTTAAAATTCAATTTCTATAAAAATCTCTAATTAGCCAACAATTAGTAAGAACATCTTTGAAATGATTGGTCATTATATAAGACTTCAAATAAAAACGAATGACAAAATTCGTTTTTGTTTCATTTATTTCCCAATCATTTTTGTGCACAAGCTCGTGATTTCTGTCTACCATAAATATTCCATGACTGATTCCTGCAGTTTGTGAATGTTCCCGCACGATTTGCGTTATGTTATTATCTACTACAGGATAAAATCTGAGTTCCTTTTGCCCTCCCCCTTTCCTAACATACCCCCATCGATACCTGACACTGCCCTAGAGCGGATCCGAGTCAGTTTGCATCCACCCCCGAGCCGTGTAACCCATCCCTGCCTGTTTTATCGTTTGATCAATAAGGCCGCATGTAACAATGATCCCCCCATACAGGTGGGCTCATACCGACCGACTAAAAGCTACAGAAGGTGGGGTCATTGAATTACATTAATGGAAATGATGCGACTCTTTGTTCCTTTTTTTTTCTTTCACATTTTTAGTTTTTTAATCCTTTTTCCCGATTATTTGCTTTGTAATTCATTAAAGAGTAGTTGGAGAAGGCAGATTGTCATCAAATAAGGACATGCAAAAAGATCCTTCAAAGCATTCGTTTTATTTATTTATTTGTAGAAATCTGAGCATTTTCTCTTAATTTGACAAAAAATCTCAAAAAATAATTTGTATTCTATTTTTAAAAAAAATTCTATTTGATTTTGGGGCAGAAAGACGCATATTAATATTGTAATATTCATAATTTATTAATTTAATATAAGATATAACTAAACCCATAAACTTCTTATCACATTTAAATATCAGGATTGGTGTGAAGACGTGCCTTTATCGATATATACGATACCAATTCACGCTCATAACAAGCATAAAATGGCCAAATAGAAACAAATACGATGAAAAGCATTTTTTTTCTTTTTAAATCAGCGACATATGAAAATTGTATTAAGATGGAAAACAATTTTAAATGATATTAATTTAATGTACATCTTAAGTATTATTAAGTATGAACATAATAATACTTTCACTGTTGAATAATACTGAAATTCGAAATTCATTATAAGACGCAGATGTCCGATCTAACAACACAGGAAGACAGTTCCGTTTGAAAGGCTGACGCTTTACTAAGACGGAATCCATAGCTGATTCCCTAGGGTCACCTAATGATACAACGGACGTCAAGAAAATGGAAATTTTGAAGTGAAATGCACTTTTTCACAGTTTTATGACTGCAACTGGGAAAATCCAATTCCCCTTCATAAATTACAGATATTCTGGACACAAGAGAGTTTTTGATATTCATTTTGTTGTCACAAATGAAAAAATTGATTCCTCTTTTGCAAGATGAGAAGAGAATGATTTGTACTGTGCAGTTTTAAGGGCTAAACATTTCAATATACAGTCAAACCTCTCTGAACCCTAGATACTAAACTTTCGTTTCACAGAATATCGACCTGCCTGCTTTCCGAATTCGAGATATTGCTGTTGCCTTTACTCACAGTAAAATAAATTATATATATTTATTTTAAATTGAAATATTATAATACATTTCTTAAGTTACACTAATTTGTTTCAGTAAATAAATAAATTAATTAAAAATTATCATTTCCCGTTTTCAGTCTATGGGCCGAATGCTTAGTTCCGCTGTTTTAAGTTTAGTCAGCCAGGGTTAGAGAGTACCTCTCGTAATGAATGATTCGCACAACAAGCGAAATGAAATGCAACAAAGTGACTCGCTTGACGAGTGGCGTTTTGCAAAACGCTGTGCGAGGAGACGACGCGTGCTGAATTGGCCTGTGCTGAAAGCTAGTTTGAAGAGAATTCTTACAACTAACTATACGGAAGAAGTTTGGGCAGAACAGCAATGCCAAACGCGACTCCGTGAGGTCTGAGCTGGTGTCTGTGGAGCCTTAATTGACGAAACTGCGTCTCTGATGCTAGAGGTGGATAGCAAACATATCGATGAGCTGGTGAAGAGCCTACGGAGCTGCATTCTGTGTCATAACAAAGAGCTACTGAGGAACTATTTGGTTTGGAGAAGGGGAAATGTTGACCGAGCAACAGACTTTCACTAAAATATGGCATAAGAAATTATTGATTGCATTGTATGTTGAGAAACATCACCCTAATAAGGTGGAAACTATTCTCGCTGCAATTCATTTAATGATAATATTGTTTCACATTTTCATCAAATTTTGAAGACAAATGTCTATCAAAATAAAAAGCATGCATTATAAATAATAAATTACATTTTTATGAATCTGAGTATTTCTTCATGATGAAAAGCTTTGTTCCACTTTATCATGGATTGCTGTGGAAAGAATTGTTTCGCATTCCGAGCTAGAATCAGGAACGGATTGCCCTCGTAGAGCAAGGTTCACTGAACTTGATTATAAGATGGCTTAGCTTTTCCATACATTCAACGGGACTGCTGCTCGGTGCTCTCAGAATATCTTTAGATAAATTATCTTATACTTGAGATCATGCCCAGGCCAATTTACCTATTAGCTGCCACGGTCCCCATTCGGGGATTTTGAAACTTTACATGCACCACCATAATTATTAGGCGTACAAAAGACATATTTTCCTTACAGTTTTGTTTCCCTATATATTTTTAGCTTTTATATTATAATGAAATACAGTACATCAATATGCAATTGAGAGGTTATAGTAACAGTTACATTTTTTATTTAAATGATTTTATAGATCATTTTATAAAAATGACTTTTTTAAAAAATATCAAATATTCTCAAAACAAAACATTATTTGAATATAACTATAGTGCTACACAACTTTTTGTGCATATGTATAACTTATCGAATCAAAAGTTTCAAAAAATAATTTGGCAATTAATGGATTAAAAAAAGGCCTTTCGGAGCTGTCGCTCGTTCTTTGGTGCAGTGGAAATGCCTGGCATATATTTCAAGTAAACTATTTTGGGAATTCCTTGACCTCGACGACGTGATATGGTTTTCTTCAAACGTGTCATGAGAATTGTCGATTCTTGGATAATTCGTCATTATTTTGAATTATTCCATGTAAGATATTTGGGGTAATGTTTTACCACAGTTCTCTGAGTTCCACTGATATTTTTTATTTAATGTCCTAATTTATTTTCAAAACCCAACTTATTGCTATATATCTTCTATTATGTGATATGGATTGCAAAATTTTACATGTTTATAAAAGAGATATTTAGCAAAGAGTTAAGAAAGAGACGCAAGAAACGAAAATGCTTTACACAGTTAATAAGAAAATTATATTTTTGAACAGAACAGAAATTTCATATTAGTAAACAATTTAAATGCCATATTAACTACGAAATATTTGATTACTATGATATTAACGTCTGCCATTTCCATGCACTCTCTGTTAGAGAAAATATTCAGAATAATACTAGATATCCTTCCTACAGCCCCGACTGAAAAAAAATCACATATATTTAATACATTAAAGAGGGTTGAAAGGATTTGTAATTCAATATAAATGCCAGTTCTCAAATCATTTACGAATAAAATAGCATCTTCATTATGTTTCTAGAGCTACTTCCACAATGTTGAAGGGAAAAAAAAATATGCCTCCAAAGAAAGCCAAAATAAAATAAAAATATAAAAAATCCTAATTTAATAAGAGCCTAAGGATAAGATCTCGAGGAGCAAACTTTCTCAAAAATAGTTTTCTTGACTTCTTTTGCTGTGGTTAATAACACGGAATCCGAAGTGTGTAATCCGAGTTCCACTTATTACGGAAAACGAATCTCGCTAAAAGACAAAAATACCTGTTCGATGAAGTTTGAGTGGAAACTTGAGCTTTTCAGACAGTTATTAATCTCACTTCCCAGCCTCCGGTCAAAAACCAAGATTTTCCTCCCTTTCAGAAGTCGACCCATTTGTCAAAAATATTTCTAGTGAATGCGGCTTATTAATTCTTTGGAATTTTCCGAGATGAATTTAATAGCGTATTTCAGACCATTTTTTTAAAGAAACATTTGGGCACTGTTTTAGATAGTTCATAATGGTCTTCTGTCGTTGTTTAGGGATGAAATTTTGAAAAGTGGTTTAGTTCCTCGGAACTCTCTTTCTTGAGAGTGTTATTTATAAGATTTATGCCGATATTATGGATAGGAAGAATTTGTATAATTGTTTCAGATATTTATATTATATTATATATGTATATATATAAAGGAAGTCTTCTCTAAAAGAGTTTCTAGGATGCATTTAAAAAAAAAACTGAGTATATATTTTGGAAAAATACTACTTAATTCTAACAAATTCGATTCAAAATTTGCTTACAGCTAAGAATTTTGGTATTAAAACCACATATTAAATTTCATTCCTTCAGTTAGCTCCATTTTAGACACATTTATATTAAATCTGCCTTAATATTCCATATAAGGGCTTTGGTACCAAACAAATAAAAATAAAACCTATGAATAAGTGTCTAGCATTTTATTCCTTGTTTCCTTTTCATTGCATGGTTTGATCTTATTTTTTTTTCTTTCGTGTCGATCGGTGTGTGTACTGAAATGTTCACTTTTTATTAAGTCATTTGCTATCACTATCAATTAAATAATCATTTAATTTCTTTCAACATTTTTACATGAGTAGCATTGCGCTTTTCTTTAGCAGCTCCAAAAAACTATTTATAATAATAGTTTAATAAAAATAGGCATTGAGTAAGGAAAGAAAGTTTCCGTTTATATCTTTTCTGTTTGAAATCTTTTGTACAGATCTTCCGAGGAAACTTATTCAAAATTATATCTTCAGTTTTTAATATTTTATAACTGTTTTTATGCTCTGGTGATCACATTTTTCATTTCTTTTAGAAATCAAGTCGATTTGGAAAGAAATGCATTCCATTAAATATATGTTTTTGCCTTTCAGATAAAAAGTAATTTCTTAAGGAATGCAGGAAACAGGTGAATTTCAAAATGGACGGGAGTAAGAATGGATTACTGAAAGTTGTTTTCAACAATATCAGCTTAAAGGGGCAGACAATTTAGAAAGATAGAGCACTTCTGTAGAGTTTCGTTTAAGGTATTTTCAAAATTGACAATTTTCAGTCATACAGATGAAGTTCATGTAAGGACGCACCTCAAAAACTATACAAGATCCAGTGGAATGAAAAGGAAGATATTACTAATGAAAGGCAGCAGGAGTAATGTATACTTTATTGTATTGTGCTCGTTGCATGTCTTATAATGGTATTCGCTGTTGATAGGTTGTGCTTTGCAGCTTCAATCACATGCGACAGGAGCTTCTTTTAAAAAATGACATTCACAGATTTAGTCCATTTTCTTCGGTATTCGCACTTCAACGGCCAATTTCAAAAGTTCAGTTAAGAAATTGAAAAAAGTTTAACCGATGCTTGCCATTAAAATGATTCTTTCCTTGGAAGTCAGGAGCAAATGGAGACTGATGACCATCACCAAATAAATGAATCCATCAAACAAAGCATTCATGTCTGAAAAGAACAAGAACGGTTTTATTAGAAATCTGATGACGTCGTACTTTCATACATTCATTACGGTAAATCAGTTAACAATCCATTTATTATTAAGAGAAATCAGTTCAGTGGTGTATCGTGCCGGGAATTCGAGACATCAGCGAATTCAACAGACGAAGGCTTGCTCTTCATTCAGATTACCTCAAGTTGTCTATGTCCCTTCTAATTGTTGATGTAACGTAATAAATAATGTGCTGATTTTCACTTAGATCACTAATTTTCGACAGATAATTGATGATATAAGATGATCAATAATTTCATAGATCAATTGATATATGATTATCAATTATAGACAGATAATTGATGATCAATTTAAATTTAGATGATATTTCTGAATAATTTTTATCCTAACTAATGAATGGACAAGTTCCATTTTTCTGCATCTATAGCATTCAATATTATGGTTTATCTACAGCTTTCAATATTATTGTCATTATTATGACCGGATTACAGAAAAACAGCATATCAGCATATAAGGTTTCCTGGAGGCGATTGTTCATCGGTCTAAATGAAATTCAAAGCTTCATATCTCAGCCAATTTTCAATGAAGATAAAAAAATTTTAGTTTAGTGATATCAAATTATGAAAATTAGATATTTTTGTCATAAAATAAATATTATGTAAATTACATTTAATTAATGTTTGATGATTAGATATGGTATAACTAACTAATTATACAATTAATAATATGTAATCATAAATTCTTTAAAATCTTTTGTCTAATATTCATTGTTTTATCATTTAAAATACCATAAATATACTTTTCACCATTTTAATGGTTTTCGATTTAACCTAAAGATTTTTGTTAAAATATTATGTTTCTTTTAATAACTGCGCTGCACCGATAGCTGCACATTTTTAAAAAAAATTCTACATTATTATTTTTATTTGTGAATGAACATATTTAACAGCGCTTGGGGGTCAACAATCGCAGATAATCGAGAAATTACCCTTCTTAATTTTATTTTTATTATTAGATATCAAATATTTTCTTTAAAGAAGTATTAGAAACTTTAGAGTATATTTTTAATTAATAAATAATCTAGAACATAGAATTGTAATGTAATAAGAGAATGAAAACAACCACAAGAATGAAATGCGAATTCCTACAGCCATCATATTCAATGAAAATAAAACAATTAATTGTCTAGAAATTTTTGAAACTAGATTTACTTTCCACTAGATTTCGAAATATGGAAATAATGAATCCCTTTGCGCTTCTGATTTAACGCCAAAAATCTGAAACAAACGAAACTTCTTAATACTGGAATTAACAGGGCTTTCGCGTCACCAGACGTTTATGAATTAGCATCGGAAACAAAGAAGCATTTCTTAGCTTAAAATCACAACAACAAATGAGATTATTTCCTTAAAATCCAATTATAGTGTCGCCAAACGAACAATGACAAGTCGAAAGATAGATGCCAGCATTAAGTGAACAAGTAATTCCACTAATGGCTTCCGAATACTAAAATGACGCCAAACAATGGCGCGGCCAGGATTGAAAAGAGAAGAATATCCAGGTTATCAGATAGTGAATTTATCATATCTTACAATTAAGCTTGGCGTCGAAATTGATTAATGCCTTTTTAAAGATTGTTACCAAAGCAAAATGGGCCTTTCAAAGGAGTTAGAGCAAAATAATTGAAGTTTGAATGGATTCGAAAGCAATCTTTTCTATTAAAAATGTTCTAAATAATTATCGTCAGTTCGAAGAAAGTTTTTTAAAAATTGAAAATGAATGAGAAGACAATTGAAATATAACTTACTAATGGTATTCGTAAAGGCTGACAGAAAATAAATGGAATTAATGCATTTATTTCAGCTAATATCGATAAATGAAGAAATAAATCTGCTTGAAATTATCAGATTGAAAATGATACATTAAAACAATATAATGAGAATTCCAAACCAATAAAAGGAATAAATTACTTGACAAAGCAAAACTGTTATTATATCTTTATTAATGTTATATGTAACTTTAAATTTTATATATCTATTTTCTAAAAATGACGTATCTTAAATATAAATGGAATATAATTTGATGATTAATAACATCTGTAAAATGACAATTAATAGAATCAGAACATCACTACTTTCTTATAAAACGGAAATGTCATTTTTTATAATGAGTTATAATCATCAAATATTTGATCTCGGAGTTGGATGTGTTTTCTCCGGTATATCATAGAATGAAATGAGGGTTATTGTCTCTTCATCCTCTTGCTTGTTTGCAAGCAGGATAACTCCAAAGCGTACAGAGTTTGACATATCAAATTTCGCGTGCGATCTTTAGTCTAAGTCTGCAAGCAATGTTGCTATAAATCAATCAATTCACTGAAAGAAATGATTTTCTATGATTCTTTGACATGCGCGTTGTCAATAACTTTGCATAAAAATATTACAAATCCTTTCTTTACTTATACATCATTAAAATGAGAAAAAAAAATCTATGTATTTTTAGCAATCAGGTATACACATAAGGTTTACTAATGGGTACAATGAAAATCTTAAATATATTGATTTATGTTCACTTTATCGTGCTATGTCTACAATTAAAAATTGATATAAAATACTGTAGAAAAAAGGAAGGAAAAAAAATAACTCGCCAATCAAACTGGCATATTAAAAATTTACTGATCACCAAATGGTTAAATTTGTTTTTGAAAATTACAGGTAAAAAAAATCAAAATCAAAACTTTTTTAATACAAAAGTAAAAAAACATTGACAAAAGAGAAAATTATCTTAGAAACTACTTTTATAGATAACAATTGAGAAAATTGGCTGCACAAAGGAAGAGCCATTTTTGATCTCAGATTATAAATGGATATGCACCAAAAATAGAAAGCAGAGCACACAGGGTTTTATTAAAAAGAGCGTGAAGAGAAAATATAAAATATTCGTGATTATATCATTCTGAATGTTTAAAAAATAATAATACATCTATCCATTGTATTTATATCGTATACCATCAGTTACATATTATAAAACTTAAAAGCAAAATAAAAGATTCTTTTAGGTTATGTGGGAAATTTTAAATAATATTTTTAAAAAATTAGAAAAAAAATTAAGTTTTAATATAATTTTATCCTTAGATAACATTGTTTTCATTCTCTAAAATAAAAAGTTAATATTTTTTCTTGATATATTTAAAATTTATAAATGGCGCTCATTCGTGGATATTTAATTTAAATGAAATGATTTCTTTCCTTTAGAAGAGTCGCTTTCATGCTACAAAGAACACAAAATAAATTTTGGTGACAAAAAACAATTCACAGTTACTTTGTAACTGTAGATCCTAAAGATACATTTCAATATATTCATTAGATATTTTTGTAAATGAAGTGAGCGCAGAAAAGTATTTGCGCTGAAAAAAAAGCCTATTATTGTTCATGATGAAATATGTAGTTATTATTTGGTTAATGCTTATAATAGAAAATAGAAAACCACACTTAGTGTGTTCAGCTCATCCAATAAACATATGATATTCATTTTATTCTGGCATTTAAGATAATTATGATAATCTGAGTAGCAACTTCCCATTTTCTATTTGTAATGAATAGGGATGTCAATGAACTAACTCATTTAGATAGGGTATTTTAATGAATAATAAATTTTATGCTATTTCCATTCATTTCGGTGTTGCTTTTCCGGCAGTTTAATAGTGCTTAATTTTATATACTTTTATCTTTCATTGAGTATATTTACAGTAAATTTAAATAAATAACTTATACTACTTAAAGAATTTTGTAAATTCAATGCAAATTACAAAAAAAAAATAACAATATATTAAAAAGCACGCACTTCTATTCAGGGAAAAATCTCAAAATAAAGCTATATTTAAAACAATTTTTTAAAAAATAATGAGAAATAATGATAAATAAAATAATGAGAAAAAATGATAAATAAACTAATGAGAAATAATGTCGAGTGATGTTTGTCGAATGTTTGGTGATAAAATGATTATCGAAATATTTAAATACAATTTATTTCATCCCATGCAAAAGAAGTCGCAAATTTTCTTGAAAAACTCCTTTAAATGTCGGTCAGCCGTATTTAAAATAGGAAAAAGGGAAAGCTTTGATTCATTCATGTGGGTCAAAGTGCACGCCCCAAGTTCGAATGCTTCTGCGCAGTAAAAATCATTACAGATCTGTGATTTTATTTGCGCTCATCATTTGAATGAGTGCCGCTTGTGCTCCTATTGTAGCTTTGCCGGAATTGAACTGTTTTTGACATGAGAATCAGGCAAACATCTAGTGATATATTGAATGGCAACTCTATTCTTAAAGAATTTTGTGAATAAGTGAAAGAACTAATATTATGATATCCACTTAAACCTGTGTTAAAAAGACATGCTTTGGTTTCGTTCTCTTATATACCTGAAACACGGCATAAAGATTAAATGTGCATTAAATTGAAAATGATACCTCTATATATTCGAATGCATTAGTGTGATGCACATAAAATTGTAACTTTTATAAATGTCCTCTAAATGGCAGAGTTGCAGACATGTTCTGCGTAAATGAATTTTCAGTAGCAAATTTATGTATCCTATTTTTATTTTTTTTATATTCAACAATCTTTTAAAACGCGAAATGAAAAGCTTATTTCAAACAATAGTCGCGGTCGGCAGGGTTTTTCCAAAGGAGCTCATTTTCGTTCTCATACTGCCATCAATAAATTGTTACAATGTCATTTAACAAGGCCACACTGAGATTGTTAAATGCCGTAAGTTGTCACTGCGCTATTCTTATTAACCAAGACAAAGCTAATAAAGCTGCACCAATCTAATGCTGGAGAGCGTATAGCATGAGTTGGTGCTGAATTATCGCAAATACGACTGAGTATGTCTGCAACTATCCCGTCTCTTTAATGCAAGCGGTTGCTTTTGTGCCAGATGAGGGTTAGGAAGCATTTGCGACTATTTAGCCCCTTTTTTTCGCCTTTTTGAAATAAATCTGTGCTTCTATCTTTTCATGTTACCTCTCTGCAATTTCTATCGGTATAACAGTAAAAGCTTCGTAATCGTATATATATATATATATATATATATATATAAATTTTGAAGTAATGGGTTCAATTCCCACTCCCTCTTCATGATGAAAGGGAGAATATGGCATGAAGACGATTCACAAATCGCGAAAATTATGTAAACGGCAGCAGATTGCAGAAAAGATCAAAAGTATATCAACACTTCAAGTGAACTTTTAACAAACTTCAGTGACAACTTTGAAAGGAGATATGCATTTTAAGTTATGAATTAAGAAATAGGAGATTTCCATTTCTTGATATGGGTGGTAATTTAAAAAATGTTGTGGATTTTTTTAATTTCACCTCTTAAAATATAAAATATGTGTCTCTCATTGCAATAATTTTCACGATTTCAATTTTATTTATTTAATTATGGGCAATAAATAGATCTTAAAATATGACATGCGGACTTAAAGTTTAATAGCTTCTACAAATGGCATCAAAAATCGCGATAAGGTAAGTTTTGGAAACATGCAATAAATCAGCTGGAAAAAAATTCTTTCGCAACATCACCGAACTTCTATTGCAACAGGATAAATTCTAAAGCAAGTGCACAATAGGTACTTCGAACATTGGTCAGATATCGTCTTCGTCATATGATCAGGATTCAATAATACAAGATCAGCACCAAATATCCCTCGTGTTACTTTTTAAGATGGGTTAAGAACAAAACTAAACTTCCTTTTCATTCTAAATAAATTCGCAAAACCGCAATTCAGTTCGTCCGAAAGCTTAAAACCATAATTCATTTTCTCGGTTAGTGAGGACCCTTAATCTTCGGCAGAAATCTCTCCGAATCCTCCTTCAATTATTCCAAAAAATGAAAACCAAGGTGCTAAGTATGTCAAGGAAAGATAATTAATTTACCTGCATTGTGTGGCAACGGAAACAAACCAAGCAGTGTTCTTTTGTAAAAACCTCGTCTGTAATTAGCGGGCGCTCCTTTTCTTCGCTTAACAAGATCTTAAAATTAAAGATTTTTATTGAAGGCGCACTCTCAAAGTAATTTGCATTCCGCCATTTCTCAGGGGAAATCGTGTTTAGCCTTCCCCGTACGATTTCCTTCATTTAACAAGCTTCATTATATTATCCGAGTTATTATTGTATCCCGTGGAAACTCTTTTATTTCTAATTGTTTAAATAGGTTGCAAGTAAATATGTTCTTTGTCTCATACAATAGCAGCCTCTTAAGAAGATAATAGTGTCTTTGGACGAATGGTGAGAAGAATTCGAAAAAAGAAATTTGAATAATATATTTAGATTGGCTCTTCAATTCAGATATCGAAATGACTTCATCAGTTCTCATCAATTAATAACTTAGGCATATAAAAGAAATCTGTTTTTCAAGGCTGTTTCTTTTGTGTTGAGTTAATGAAAGAAGAAAGAACGCGCCAACAGCATTTTATGATCGTTGTGAAATGCAAAAACCTAGAAGATGCTTTAAAATTATCTTTTCAATGAGTAAGACGCGGGTATTACAAATGAATGGATTAATTGATGGAAAAAAAAACGATGAAAAGATGCCAGAAAAAGATGTATGTTATTTCAGCAAAAATCTTCATCTGAGAAACGACCGCTGGCAGATTTTTGACGAGTTTCATTCACGTTGGGTTGTAGTTCATATTTCGTGATATATTATTTTAGAACAATATAACAGAAAAATAACTTAATCGTGTTTTGATTGTTCCAATTATTAGAGTTATTAGAATTTCATATATTTTTGCATTTGAATATTGTTTATTTCTAAACTTGCCAAAATCGACTGACATTCTATGCTTATAAAACCTATTTTAAATGGAATTTCAAAGGAATAATGTGATGACAATACGGATGTACTATTATATCATATGAAAAACTCTAAAATAATTTCACATATTTATTAAATTTCAAATAATATGCTATCCAAGAAAATTGATCTAGTTTAGCAGAATCAGCGTCATTTCACGGCGTACTTTATAAATTTGAATTATGGTCATATGATAAGGTTGAACTCTGTCTTTTGAAACAACCACACCGTACTGATAGCAGGAGGAATTTGCTAAATTTGTGTGCCAATTTACGCAAGGAAGTTACAGTTAAGGAATTCGAAATCCATAAAATAGGAATTGACTCTTGACAAAATGACCATGTCCCATAGTAGGAAAATTTTTAAATGGCCTTTGTGCGTTTAAGGGATATAAATTTCAATTTTTCCAACTACTCATGACATTATGTTTCAATTAACCTTTAAAGAAATGTTAACTTGAGTTGCTTCGAGGAGAAATTAATAGCAACTAGGACAATTTATTTTATATCTGTTTGGCAGTCTGTCAATTTCAGGACAACCAAAGTCAATTGACTCCAACCGTTCCGAAATGAAGTCTTAAGACCAAAATCTTCGCTTCCTAATCCTCTTCTCTCGGGTCCATCCTTTTGATCCGCGGCAAAATCGGTTTCATAATTAAAGAAAACAAGCAGCAGTACGTAATTCGATTTCACAGGTCGCGTGGATTGTGCGCTAATTGTGCGGAGCTTCCACTAAACAACCCGTTTCGCTTCGGTGCTAGAGAGGGAGATCGGGACGGACTTAAATACCGAACGCATTCGCCTGTAAACCCTTTCGTAATTACGGTGCCGAATCAAGTGAATTATGAGGTGGAAATCCATGGCTTTTACGGATTCGATGGGGGGGGGGATAGATTTGATGGAAATATTGGTTTGGGTCTCTGCCGGATCGAGTGCTCGGCCCTATTCTTTAAGTATTTTTATGAAACTGATTTTGGTGGTTAAGGAAAATCGGTTTATAATAGAAATGTATTTTTGTGTACGGATGTTATATAAATTTGTAATTTTATATATTCATGCATATGCAGAGTAAGTTTGTTTTGAATAAATTCCAAAACGCTCTCTGAGAAATATGATGGGTTAGTTTTACTTATAAGTGATCCAAAATGATTGCATAAGGGCGTTCCAGCATTGGGTCGCTAATTCATCAATCGGTTTTCTAGTGAGATCAGATTAAAGATCAACGATTATTACATGATCACCATTTGTTGATGAATTATATGTTTAAAATGTGAATACATTAAAATTGATTCATGTTGAATGATTTAAATACTTTTAGCGAAGCTATTTGGTGCAATTAAAAAGTTATTTGTTAACTATGAAAAAAACCCCCATATTTTAATGAAGTTTTGTGCATATAAACCATAAAATTTTTATAAGTATCTGTGCATGTGATATTTGAGTGCTTAGTTATTTTGTATTTTTATTTAAATTCTTGCCAGCTTCGGCAACTAAGTATTAATTAAATATTTTATGTCACTTGCTCTAAATAGTTTTTTTGCCAAATATTTTATTATTTCTTAACTGTGACGCAGTTCATTTTACTGCTCTTGTATAAATTACGTTTAAAACACCAATACCAAGTATAAACTACACTTATTAAATTCTAATTCTTTGTTAATTTAATACAACGCTGTAAATACTTAAACATAGGTTTTTGGGATCAAATATTCCACCTGCCAAACAATAGCAAAACTCTTCCGGGCCATCACCATCCTTCTGTTAAATATTCCGCATCTGATTTCCCATGACATTTCCATCTATCATTACATTAATTAACTACTAAACACGGATTGAATTCATCCCGTTCCGAAAGAGTGATGACATAATTGTTTCATTCATCGACAATAGAATAACACGAATGTATTAACCTCCAATCAAGCAGTCCGTCCGGATCCTCTTTGGAGGTTTATGCGCGAAGGTTAGGTTAGACAGTGAACGCTCCAAATCCCTTGTCCGAAGGAGGGAGATCTGCCAGATCGATCTGGGGTCCGGCCAGTCGGAGCGTTGCTTGTTAATCCCATAGTCCGGGCTTGAAGAACTTGATTGCGAGTGGATTAGTCAGGTGGAGAGAGTATTAAGGTGGTTATAACTACTGATCATCGGGTACTTGATAAATCATGAGTAGGTGCTTTGGTGGAATATTGAAAGATATTTGCGTTTTCAATTATGCGTTATTTCCAATCTTAACACAATAGTTTGATTTTATCTAGCAGATCCATTGATATCGTTGTTTTAAATAATTTCTAGAAGTGCTTTTAATGTCTCCTGATTTAGCATATCGACCCATATCAGTGAGTCAAAGATTCATAGTATGGGGAAGAATGATTGTTTCTAATAATCAAAGTGATATTGGAATTCCAAGATAGTACCTAAAGTAGAAATCTGATCTTGCTCTGATATGATGGAAAAATGGCCCTTTTAGAAGAAACTTTCCCGCATTTGTGTTTCCATCAAAAGAAAGGCGGGAAAACTGACAGTATTTCTGATCAGGGCATCTCTTTACTCATTTTTTGTATAATGCTTCTTAAAACCATGGCTAGAAAATAAAAATAATTTCTTCTTTATTACTTCAACTTTGCTAATGCATTTAACTTCGAAACCACTGACAAGATTTTGAATAATTTCTATTGAAAAAATAAATTCGTATTATTGCAGGCGCTTTTTCATTGTATTGAAGAAAAACATAGTTTTCATATTTCTAAATTCAGAAATGACCTTGTATTTAGATAAAATGTCTTGATCAAGGCGTATCCCTTTATGGCACCCTTTTATTACCTGCCTTCCGAACAAATATCAACAATTTATATCGATGACATTTCTTTAGATGTACTTAGATCTTATTATAATACAGTATAATTTTTAAAGTTATACATTTAACCTTCCCATAGCACAACGAAATCCTTCAGAGTTGTATCAAAGTGTAATTGATAAGTGGAATTTATGAACAAAATACAATCAAAACAACATGGAGGAAAATTCGGAGAGTATGAGAAATTTACAACTCTGTTCATTTGGATCATGTATCTTAATGCCTTGTTATAATTTGTCATAATTATACGGAAACCGCATTACGAGAAAGTAGTTTTGTAAATGTGTCAAAAATATTTGCCTTATAATATAATAATATGTATATAAATAATTGTTCAGTAATATCAATTTGAATAAAAATACTTTACTAAATGTGTTTTAATAAAAAAAAGGAAATTATAAACTATAATTATATATATAAGTTATTATAAATTATTTTTATTTTTCAGTCAACCAAGTCAACTGACATTCTTGCTTTTTAATCATAAAGTAACACGGTGAAATTTTTTCAAAAATAGATTTCATATTAATCATTTAAAAAGGCCTAAAAAGTATATACACAAACATATCTTAGCACTTTCGTGGTCGAATAGAAGAAGAGAGTTTTGAAATTTTTAACTTGAATTTATTTCATTCCGGGAGGCATCATTTGTACAGATAAAAAACGGTAAGAGGATACATCAGTCTGCATCGCGACACAAGAGCGAAAGAAGCAGAAATTTTTAATCTTCATTGATTTTACTGTGAGATTGTGATTTCTTTGAAATATGTCGATTTAGGAAAGGTATCTTTTAAAAAATGTTGTAAGCACCAGGGATTTTTATCCCTTCAATTGGAGCCTGAGGGAATGCTGAAGTCAGTAGTTTTATAGAGCGTGTGTAGAATGAATAAAAATTAATATATATATATATATATAAATAATTATTCATGCTACAATGGAGCTTCTTGTGTAATGCTGAACAATCTTCATATTTTTTTGTAATGTCTTAAATATTTTTTATTTAATGATTCAATAAATTTAGAACCCGTATTTCAACTTTAAAAAGCGTTAATCTATTTGCTTTAAAAAAACTCAGTACCGGGAAAAACACACACCAAACATCTGTGATATTAAAAATAACAAAAAAATGAGGGTAAAATATTTGTAATTATAATGAAAAAGATTTCAATTTTATTACAAAATATTTTTTAATGAATTAAAATTCTTTAAAAATGTAAAAATATTTTTAAAGAATGATAAAAATATTTTTAAAGAATGATAAAAATATTTTTAAAGATTAAAATTGGGGAAAAAATGGCATGGTTATTAAATTGAAATCAAACCATCGATCATTTCGTAAATATTTAGATCGGGTAAAAATCACGCTTATGTCACCCAAGTTATCAAAGAAGACAAAAAACTTTTCCCTGCCTCTTTGTGGAGAGAGAGACAATTTCAGTCTGCGTCTCCCCTGCACACCGAAACCTCTCTTACCAAAAATGCCATTGATTGTTGGTGGATTTATATGTTTTTGTTAGAAGAAGTTTTTGCTCAGCATTGTCAACACGCTAGCTGCCCCTTGCAACAAATCCTTTAAGATCTTTTCATGAGTCCTAACCTTGCAACAAATCCTATGAACCCTTTTTATTTTTTTTTCCTTTCCTGCGCACTTATTTATTGATTTCAATCTTATAATTATTTTCCACAATACACCAACTTTTGGAATATGACATAAAATAATTACTTTCTCGTATACGAAGTATAAAGTATTGCAATCGTAAAATATTTGAGCACGAGCAAACGAATTTTTTCGGTTTAGACCTCTCCGAGTTCAAAAGCACATTTTTGGAAAATATCTGTCTATCTGTTATAAAGTAAGTCAAAAAGTTTTGAACTAGATGGACTTCTTCCTAATTTACGGGCGATACAATTGATCCTTGAAGGACTTAATAAGCAAAAGGCCCATTTATATGGCGTGTCTTATGTATGTTGATTTTAACATAAGGTTTCTTTTAGGCCGCTATTCTTCTGCGAACTCTGATGCAAAATGATTATGATGCAAAAATCATTCAAAGTTCTAAAATGCCATATTATTAGATTATTAAGTCTAATTCATTTGGCGCGTATTATTTCTTGGATAATAAAGTTTCCACTCAAAAAAGTTCTCAAAATTTAAATTAGACTTTTGGTTAAAAAATAACCGAAATATTAAAGTTTTTTGTCAATAAACTAACAACATTTTATTTCGTTGGAAAAACCATTTTCACACCAGCTTAGGATCGAACCATCAGGATTGATCTCGGTGAGACTTTTCCACTTAGTTAACAGTTAACAGCAGTAAAGTTCTCTTCTCAGTGTGTAAAATTATGGATTTCGGCCGTGAATGCATGAAAAATCAGATTTTTATTTTCATGCATACAACAGAAAATCTATACTTGTGTATTAACTGCGTGCTAATTGCTAATAATCAATTCTTTGCATGAATCTAGCATTTTTATGGAATCTATATTTGATATTTGACGTTTGATTTTTGGCGATAAATCATTGACATGCGGTTAATACACAACTACCATATCGAATCATGTCCTTTGTTCCCCTTTTCCCCGATTAATTGAATTCGAAATTTGGCATAAAACTACAATTAATTACAAAATCGCATACAAAATGACACTTATGTAGGGCATTGCCTTTTGGAGCTATCGCGTTTACATGCTTCTAAAAGTACAGATCGACAGACGACCAACAGTTCGAATCATTTGGTCATCACAGACGACCCTCATTTTTTCATCACTCCTATCAAATTTGATAAGAAACTACAAATTTATATATTATATACATACTATATACATATACAAATTAAAATTGTGAACCAAATTTCATTTATTTAAGTTGTTACGTTTTCGAGTACAGGCAGACAATCTATCAACTTCTTGACGTATTTGGTTGCTACAATTCGATACTTTAGATGCTAAACCTGTGTAATAAATGTAATCTATGCAGCTCTCTCTCTCTATGCGTTTTAGTTATTCGCGCTCGAACAACTTTCCTTGGATCGGTTTCATTCAAAATTTAATAGAAATCTGTAACTTTCGTATAAATATCAGGATTTGAAGGGTGCGTTTGAATTATTCTGTTCCTAAATGGATATAATTTTAAAAATTTGTTTATGGGACTGATACGTGGAGTTCTATCAAAATCTCGAGTACGAATTTTTTGACGATTTACTCTTTGTATACTTTGCGTATATGGAAACAAATGCTTTTCAATGATATCAATTTTATTATCATGAAATTTTTATAATTTTTAAAGATCTTTTTCAGTATATTTTATTATAGTTATTCTTTAGTACTTAAATATATTATACAATATATATTTACATGTGCTTTGTGAAATATTCAATACATTTTTGTGTGTATTCGCACTGCTGTAAGGAAGAGAAAAGATATTTGAAAAATGCAAAGATGACCGAGTTACAATGTTTTGAAATCAGATGTTCGAATCTGCTTTATATTTTTTCACAGTTACCTTTAGGTGAGGACATTATTTCATTTGCTTGTGGAAGGCAATGAAATAAAAATGATACAACTGATTATCACTTTTTTCGCTTTACATTTACTCAGCTGCTTTAGAGTCATTAACAATACTATCCAGGAGAACCGTCTTATTATCCACAAATAAGTAGAAACCTTTTCATTTTAACTCTTGACTCATTCGTCTATTCATTATTATTGGAAATGAATTTTTTTAAAAAAAATGCTTATTCTTAACTTAATTTCTTTTATTCTGCTTATTCTTAACTTTATAATTTCTTTTATTCTGCTTATTCTTAACTTTATAATTTCTTTTCAGATCATTTATAGAATTTAAAAATATTTCAAAACCTCTAATAATCCGAAAAAAAATAAAAGATTGATGATTAGTTTTAAAAATGAATCAGCAAGCTAAAATTAGAAGTCAATATTTCTTACAGGTTTAAAATTAGCTTATTAAAAAGTAAACAAGCTACTAATAAAGCATATTTGTAATTCATTTTTTTCTTTCTCTACTCTTTCCTCAAATAAAACAAGGCTATGGCGATGAATAAACTGTTAGTAGGTAAAAAGAAATGACGGTTTTTTTGACACAGTATGCACAGTTCATGTTTAATGCTTGTTAAAACTTAAAGTAATTTTTTTATTCCTTTACATGTTTTTTAAAGGTTTCATTTTACATAGTTTCCTATATGAATCACACAAATTCATTTGGCCAATTTAGTTCAAGTATTTAATTACAATAACCAAACAAATAACGTTTTTTTACTATAAAGAAAGTGGGGAGAAGGTGGATTGCGCAAGAGTTTCGATCCGTTTTTGCTGGAACACAGCAGAAATTTCAGAAATCAATTCCATGTGTACTTTTCGCACTCCTTCATTTACCTTCGATACTAGCACAATAGGCGTATTTGTAATCATAAAACGAAAGACTTGAAATTCTTTTTAGATGGTTGTTTAAATCAATCTCAGCGATTCCTTTCTCGTCAATCTGCAACATCCGTTTCGGAATTCAGAGCGTACATTAACCCTCCAAGCGGCAAAACCCGTCTTAAGACGGAATCTATTCTCCCTTCAAAACGGCGGACCCCGTCTATAGACGGAAAAAAAACTCCCTTAAAACTGTCAGTGCCCGTATATTTACGGGTTGCGGTTTTTCCCTTCCCCCAATCTCAAGCTGTGCGATAATGAGAAGGGAATGTGAGATAAGGAAAAGGGAATCGTTATCAATGGAAGATATGATTGACTTCTTCCTGTTCGCGTCCATTTATGCATTTTAAAATCTCGCTTACGTTCTGAGCCGTTACTTTTAAGATTTTGAAATAATAAATACGTAGCCAAAATTAGTTTTAAATAAAGGGAATAAAATTGAACGTATGAAAATATATACCTGGAATGAATAAATATACGTATTATTAGTAATAATTTGATTGATAAGATCTTAAAGCTTTGTAGCATAAGAAAATAGTTTATCTAAAAATATATATAATTAAAATTTGACAAGTTTCTCTTTTATAGCGTGCTTTCATTTAAGGATTGCTTATGCAATTTATTTTTCAAAATAAGACACTAAACTTATGTACAGAATTTACTTAACGAACGAAACTTTTTAATTTTTAATGAAATATTTTTTTTTAAAGTTTTCATTAATAAGTGTATTTAAAAACGGGGAGATATATAGAACCAATATATTGAAGTGGGATTTTTCGGAAAGATAAGCATCCATTATATTAAATCCTGACTTTTATAATGTAATAATCTATATATGAAAATTGAATATTTGTTTAATTCTTAAAACCTTATAGAATTTCACACTCCTTGGCGAATTCGAACAAAAATGTAAGCATTGTAGATATATAATTTTCATTGTTTTTATATTTTTCTCTGGATTTTAATAATATTTTCAAAGTTAATATAAGCGCAGTTTTCAAAGGTTCTATTTTTTTTTTTTTTTTTCTTTTCGAAATATTAATCTTATTTCACTGCTGAATCCCATATACATCGAGCGGTTTTGTTAATGTTAAACTGGTTTCTTCTGACATTTTTACTTATACATAAAATGTTGAGTAATTTAATCCGCGTGAAAGTAAATGAATAAGTGATCTAATAGTGAGCATTTTTTTGTTATTTTAATTAAAGTGAAATAATTAAATTGTTTTTTTGAAATGTTGCCATTTTTTTTACCTCCTTGATCTAATTTTATCTCTTATCTTAGCATTTAAAAAAATTTTAATGCGTACAGCTGACATTTAGACTATTTTCTTCTCCTTCTTGTCCAGTTTGACTTCACTGGATTTGATTCTAATTTATTTATCAAGTTTGTTAGTTTTTATTTCCTAATATGCCAAATGAAGAAACTAAAATGCTCGTTTAATTTCCCAAAGCTTTAAAGAGGTAATTAATTATTGTTAATTAGGGCTAATTTTTCTAAATATTCTAAAGAAATTGAATAGAAAAATAGAAAAACTTAAATAAAAATCTATATATTTTCTTTCTTTTTCACAAACAATAAACGCAGGCGAGGTATTTTATATATACTGGTTTGTATATGTAAAATTGATGTATCTTGTTCTGACATTTTGGCTTAATTTTCCTGTTCGCTCCTGTTTTTATTGTCATCTGATATGCGTTCTTGTACAATAATCATCTGGCATGCAAATGGGAAAATAATTCTTCAAACTATTACATGCTTTGAAATCGCATATCAAACTTCAATCACTTAACATTTTCTCATAGTTTCTTTATCTTTGTTCCCACGATTAGAAACCTTAAAAACAATTATTGTTTAGCTTAAGGTTTTAAAAAAAGTCGTTTAGATTTCGAACAGTGTGGGAACAAATTCGATTTAAATCGGCTTGTCAAGAAAAATGTTCGAAAAGATATTGTCAGATGAGCATCTGATAGATTGTCCCCTAATGTTTCACCACAAAGTACGTCGTTAATGGTAAAAACCACAGATGTTATTACAAGCAGTATTTCCTTATAATTATCAACTCGTCCTAAAGAGGAGTAAGGGAAAGAGCAATTCACAATTTTCTGGAAATGGAACCTTATCTTAAGAAGTGCCCTGATAGTAAACCTAAAGATGACTCATAACAAAAAAAGCTTTAATTTAAGAATCAATAATAAATGTTTTCGAAATCTCTCACTCAGTAAGAACATCCTAAGCATCCTTTCATTGTAAAAAGTTAACAAAAAGATTAAAAGAAAAGCGATGTTTATACAATATCCCTCTTGACAATATTCAAAATATAAACTATTCAGCAACAATTAAAATACACAAAAATCCACAAAAACCATAAAAAAAAATTATTCCAATATGCTAAAAAAGTGTAACACTAAAACAAGTTATTTTCTATCTCTGGAATAAGAAAAATTCGGAAACACCCACATTTCAAGTAATTTGAAATTTTTTTATTCTTAATATCTTTTAGTCTCACATTTTCATTTTTTAAAAACAGAACTCGTTTGAACGAGAGTGCCAGATCCGCAGGAATATTTCTATTAAATTAGTGAATATCTCTACTTATAATGAAAATGAGTAATCGAATTGGCGATCAAACTGTTTGTCCTAGTGCGAACTTCATCCGTATATATATTTGAAATATACTAAATTATTTTTGATTAATTTAAAGTTGGAAAATTATATGGTATAAAATTTCGTATCATTGATAAAAAAAAGATTGAATTCACAATTAATGTGGAAATTATTTTTCTACTGCGATATTTTCGAATGAACTTTAAAATTTTAATAATTTTTATTAACCCTTTAAAGGGTTTTCTTTTCCTAGTCATGTTGGAGTAAAATGCTTTTACAATTGAGATTGGCCTAGGAAAAGAGATTCACTTATTAGATAAATTTAATCTGATTTATTAATTACATTTTTCAATTAATAATTAAGAAACAGTTCAAGACACATCATTTTATTTGAGATAAACAAATGAAGCTTATTTGTCTCACTGAAAAATTCGTAAGAATTTATGCCAACTTACATAATTTTATTCAAAGATTAATGAATTTGGTGATGAGCGTAATTCCCATGCCCTTAGAAAGGGTAAATTAAAATTTTAAAGAAATGAGTTCCACTGTCCAACGTATGTAGGTGCTGATTTTGGTAACTGTGAAGTCTGAAGATCAGCAAAACAAACAGACAAATAATAGTGCACACGCTCATCCATCTTTATTATTAACAGAGACAAATGTTTGTGCGTTTTGGTACTCTATTAGAGCTTACATATTTATCTCAGTGGAATATATACATCTAAGAAAAAGAAACTGTGCATTGTAGAGATCATTGTTTTTCTACTTCTGAAACATTTTTAAAAATTATTAATTAAAAATTAAATGGGATTTTGATGAGTTTTTTTTATTACAATTATTACAGTATTAAAAGGATTTTTTTTTATCATCTTAAAATTCAAAAGATTACTTTTTCAATGATTCATTTGTGTTGAACTTTATTTTTTTTATTTATTTGTAATAAATTCAAGAGCATATATTAAGCCTTTTTAACTACAGCAAATTTCACTGTTATAAAATAATTCAAGCCGTTTGCATTATTTCTACACTTTTTTTTTCTATTGTTCAAGATGAAGTTACGAAGACATGGCTTATGTTTCCATAATTAGTAAATTTCTGTTAAAGCGTGCTTTTAATATACTTTTAGAATTTAGTTTGTAATTGAACTAAAGTTTAATTTTACAACTGAGCATCGAACAAAATTTTCAACTTTGCATTCATTTTTAAAATATCTGCTCTATCTTGTAATATAATTAAAAATATAACAATATATGATTGTTTTTATAACTTGAAAATTACATTATTATTATAATAAGCTGAATTGTAGTTGAATCAGAGAAATTTTCACTGGATAAGATATATGATAGATCATCTGAAACATTTCAAAAATTAAAAAGAAATATTCAGTAATATACATAAAACTTTATTGCTGAATGATTCTATTCCCCGAATTTAGAAATTTAATAAGCCTGATTGGTTTCAACAAAACAGGTTTTGCATTAATTGAAGTTTATTCACTCCCGTTTTAAATTAAGGATTTACTGTCGTGTAGCTGATAGAAAATTCAAAAATTATGTAGTATAGAATGGGGCATGGCGTCTGAAACAGTAGGAGTTATATGACTATCAAAATTTAAAATTCTAAAATGTTTTGCTTAAAAAACCATTTAATTAAAAATTTTATATTGACCAGCCACCTCGACACATGTGTCGGTCGCTAAAAGCAGCTAGGAAGAAATGAGTAAAAAAAGATCAATGCAACTGCATCTGCAAAGCTTTTAAATTCAGAATTTTTTTTTAATGATTCGTTTACCCCACGATATGTCGTTATCCGATTGCAAAATAGTGAGAGCTTTGATTCTAACCCGAATAACTCAAAGTTGAAATTTTCTTTTTAAATTGTAATTTATTTTAAAATGGTTCTTAATATTCTGTGGGAGCTTTCTTTAGAAGCATTCGAAAAATTCCAGTTGCAAATTGTTAATTATAAGTCTAAATAACCTGTATTATTTAAGTCATTTTTCCAGGCCAAATTTGTATCATGGATATCACAAAGAAATATTTTGACAGTTACTTTTATGTGTTGCAGTCATAAGGTGCATCAGCTGCATAATCCAGTTATTTCAGCATTACTGAATTATTGTAAAATATATTTAATTTCAAAATTTTAATCATGCAGATAAACACCAAAAACCGATATCTCGGAAATTGAAATATGGTATGGAATTCCATAATTATACAATCATTTTCTAAATACTGAAGAAGCAAATTTATAATTTGATGCTTCTTATCGCAAATAATGTTTTAAACGCTCATTTTAAAATATTAAAATACATTGGCAATGCGCAATGAGGATTTTTTTTCAAGAATTAAATCGATTGTGCGTAATTTCGAGAAATAATTTCACAGTAAGAGGGGATTAAAAATTTTGAGAAACATATTACAATGAAAAAAAATAATAAACGAACTCTTTCAATTTATAAAAATTAGATACTTATCAAATTAAACATAACAATAATTTATTCTTAACGTAAATTTTATGCGGTGTTTTATGAAATAATCGAAAAACCTCAACAACAACAACAAAAAAAAAAACCAATCACACTTTTTGCATTTTCAATCTATGTTATTGCAGCTCTCTTCTTAACCACTAAAAGAAAAATTATCTTAAAAATCGAAAGGCAGCGATAGCGATAAGCAATAACTGTCACTCACCATGTGGTAAGCTAACGACTTAGATCCAGCAGCGCTGAAGTGACCGCAAAGGGGGAAAGCAATCCCTTTGTCAAAATCCTGACACTTTTAAGAATAAACCTGTTATTCAGACGTGCCGCTATCGGTAAGTATAGCTATCTGAACGCCGCCGACAGGAGGGCTAAAATACGGTCTCTTAAGCATAGTCAACAAAATACCGCTTTAGCTCTGAGCAATTCGATGAAATATTGCATGCCATGTCCCGAAGTCACATCTTGTTAGTAATTTTCATTAGCATTTGTATCTACAGATTTCCGAACCGCATCTTTCGGAAAATTACACACGTAGCAGTCTCGTTCATCAATCAATGGATCTTTGAAATATGGGCAGTCTAAGAGGTGGCCCGTTAATTTACCGATTGTGTTTCGACTTTCGTGCTAGCCTTGTATCAACAAAATGTGAAAAAGATATCGTGATAAAAATCAATCGTTCACGGTCTCTAACTATTTTCGGTTTATTAAGTATAATCCGTGGAAGGAGGGAAAAGACCAGAATGGCCATTACATCATTTCTTGACAATGACTGTCAAATGATTTCCTGTCCTTGCATGAATGCGTGTCTCTTTTGTTACAACCGGTAAGTAAAATGATCAATTTTATGTTCTTACTATTTCATTTCATCTCTTCCCCCCCCCCCCTTCTCGTCGTTGGGAAAGATTAGGACGACATTGGCAGATGGTTTCCATATCATGCGTATCGAAGGCGTGGTTTGGTGAGTAGATTTACGTCTTTTAAAACAATAGCCAGCAGTGGGACTTGCACGGTGGCAACTTATTTATCATAAATTAACATAACTGCTTGCAGTAGTTGCTTGATTTGACCGCGAATAAGCCAACGAAATAGAGGAAGGACGCGAGAGTGTCATCATCTCGTATCTGGTCATGGCTTGAGGTTCTTTGGTTGGATTCTTCTGTAGAGTGGCTTATCTGATCTCCTTTCGGAATATTTTTTTTCTTGGGGAAAAATGAGCTTTATGGGAATCGGTGAAATGGATTTGATTGGTTCTTTATAGAAGCATTTCCTTGACATGGAAGACAGGTCAAGCACTTCTTGCACGCACGATTTGAAAATGGGATATCACGAAATCGAAATGCTTCGAAATATGAAATATTTGCTTTATTAAAAAATATTATGTTTCGAAGTTTTAATTGAAAATTTTTTTTATGAAGTTCGCGAAAGTATGGATTATATTAACGAGAGGAAATGATACATTTGCTCCTCCTACTAATTAATCCACTTAAATGAAGTTTTTATAACAATAAAACTTTTTTCTGTAAATATTAAACCTTCTTTTTTATTAATAAAATATAGCGATTTTGGATTTTACATAGTAACGCTTTTAGGCTTTCTGTAAAAGTATGATGAAAGATCGAATGACGGCCAACTGTTGAATCCGGGGAGTTAGCTCGAAGATACTTTCTGGATATTAGGGATTTACTATTAAGAATGGGCTGTCCAAAATTTTAAATTATGTTTTCAATTGGAAGTTGAATGAAATTTGCATACTTTTCCTCACTCATTTCAGAACATATTATAACACAAAAACCATTTTTTGTCACTTTAAAATTTTAATTCCAGTTTTGAAATTTCCATCTATACCTATACTAATAATAAAGCTGAATGTGTGTGTATATGTTGGTGGTCTACAGCCAGATCCTTTGACTTATAGCTACCAAACTTGGAACATGTATAACTTGGAGATCGGGAATGTGCACTTTGGAGCGATTTTATAGAATTTTGAATTATAATTTTAATTAAATAAAAAGGAAACAAAATATTGGTATTTTTCCGATATAACTTTCGAAAATATTTCAGCACAAAATTGATTTTTACATCATCTTGAAGTTCAAAAAATAATCTTTTCAATGATACTAATGTTTTAATCTATAAATTATACAAATGTTTTTATCTATAAATTAAATTTTTATTTTCTAATGAATTTTTTAAAAAATAATTTAATTATATTTTTCAACAATTTATTTCGAACAAAATAAAATTAAAGTTTAAGCTGCATGAGCACGCGTCAGTGGGAAAAATAAAACTTTTATCAAGAGTTGCCATCACATTGACAAAAGCTCAAATGAAACCAATTACCAATAAAACATTAAATATATAAAAGCACGTGTCTGTATAAAATGAAATAAATATAAAGTATGATCTTTTCTAAAGAGTAAATGCAAGGAAGCGTTTTCTTTGACATTTCATAATACAGGACTAATTATTACTATAACCATACTAACATACAACACATCTGTATTAATAAAACAGTTTTATTTAAGGCAAACATGGTTTATTATATCCAATCTCATCAGGTCCCAAAAACTATTTTGTAAACCTTTAATAAGAGAATGCATCTGCTAACAAAATGGTCTAAATGAAGTAAATAATTATATAACTGGAGTCAATAAGTGCTCTGAGGAATTACGAATTTTAAATTTTTATATAGATCTCCAGCCCTGAGAATCATATTTCACAAAATATTCTAGAGACTCTAATATTTTAAATAAAAAGGATGACACGTCAATAAACCCAATCAATCACTAAATTTGACTGATTTATGATAATTTGAATATCTCTATTCTATAAAAAAAGGGCGATTTTGCATCGACCGTCTCAAAAAGGCCAATCGTCTTCAAGGGTTTCTCAAGAGTGATTAGCCTGGATTATGAAAATGTTGATTATTCTAAAATTGCAATATTCAAAACTAAATAAATCGGTCAGATCTGAAGCAGAAGATAGAAACGTTTATAGTTTATAGTTAGTTATTATACTTTTAGAAACGTTTAAGGATTCAGTTCGAGTGTCAAGAATATTTTTCAGAATATGATTCCTTTGGACCAGAGGACTATTTTAAAATTTAAACTTAATAATTTTTTGAGGTATGTTCGAAGAATGGAAAAAATAAATTATAGATTGAAATTATTTAAATCCTTTTGAAAATGAAACTAAAAACTGAATTTTACAATGAGTCCATTAAATTTTTGTTCAATAATTCTTTTAAATATTACAAATTATGAAAATTATTTTTTAGTGCACATAAGACTTCAATGCCGAACAATCTGCTTTCAATTCTCATGTTTTTTTAAAGACTTGCTTGATTTCAGTAAAAAAATTATTTATATTAATTGCAGTTTAATCATTTCCACTTAAATTTAAAATTGAAATTTACACGGGCTGATAGAAAATTAGAGAGAGATACTTAGTATAATGAACAGAATAGCTTAAGAGCTTATAATAATATAAGTCAATTATATGATTATCAAAATTTGAAGCTTAAAATATTTTGTTGAAAAACCTATTATGAGACCAAGTTACATAAAGCATTTAATTGAAAATTTTAGGGAGCATTAATACAGGTGAATCGGGTGGTCGCCAAAGGAGATTGGTTTTTAATAAAATCGTGCGTTGTGCGTATTGGCATGTTGCAGAGGAATAGCGAGATATTGAATTTGGACAAATATATTTTGATTGGTGCGCAATCTGGGCCAAATATTTCTTAAATTTTAATTAAATACATTGGCCATAACTTTCGATTATATAAGCTCGCAGAAATCATTTAAATCACTTAAAAGATAATCAATCACTTTAAATGTGAAAGATTATTTTTTGAATAATGTTAATTTACCTTCCAATTTTTTGCCAAACTAAATTTTTTTTTAAATATTCTATGCACAATCTGCCACAATGTTCTTCACTTTTTCAATAAAATTTACAACGATTTCATTGATAATTCAAGGATACATTTGCATTCTTTTCGATTGTTTAAGCAAGAAATGAAGATTTGACTTATTTTCTCATTTTCCTTCGTTAAAATCTTAAGGAATTATTTCCTACCTCCGTTTCATCAATGTTTAAGTGGATTTGAAAAAAAAAATGTTTTCCCAAGATGAAATGTTAGGTAAATTGAATGATTCTAGCTGATATATTTTTTAAAATTTTATGTCGGCTTGTTTTAAGCAAGCTAATTTGTAACAGGACTTAAAATGCACCGCACTATTTTAATGTTGGAATCAACTGCGTATTTTGAATAAGAAAGTTAAATTGACGCTGAAAGCGTGTAATTAGATACTAACAGTTACGTCTTATTGTCTTGACGATCTCAGGGATGTTCGGAAAGGGTGAACACAATGAGTGCAAGATTAAATAAGAGTTTCTTGAAATGTAAATCGCAATTTAAAGAGATTTCTAATTAAAAATAATGTATAAGAAAGGTATAATGGAAGTCGCACACAGCTACTAGGTACGACGAACAGTGTTTTATAATAAACCGTATCAGAAATGTTATTTATTTACAAAAATCATTTTTTATACCATTGTTGTGCACCTTGGCAGGGAGGGAAACAATCTTCGATGAATTTCGTTTCTTGTCACCATTTCAAAGATAGGAAATAAGGTGAGAAAAAAGAAGAAAACGTCTTATTAACAATGACTGTAAAGAATTCGAAATAAAATACGATTATTTAGAAAATTCTTAAATTTCTAAATAAATATTATTTTTTAAAAAATATCGATGAATCATGAGAGGGACTTTTCGTGATTCAACAGTCAACTAAAACATACAAATGAAGTCTAAAATTTAGTACAAATCATCCGTTCCTATGATAAAACCTATATGTCAAATTTCATCCTTTTAGTTCATTGCGTTTTTGCGTTGTGTTCATACGCAACCGGATGGGTTTCCGGTTGCAATAGAAAGGGTTTAAATAGAAAGCAATCAATACCAAATTTTTTCCATGGTCACTGCGTTTTTGAGTCATTAAATATACATAGATCGCCAGACATTCATGCCAATCATTTGGATGACCTTGTGAAAATGCATCAAGATCCCGGAGGTCCTTTTTTTGTTCGTTACCATTTTCGTAATGCCCATATGTAAAATAAAAATAGCTTCATTTAATGAGCATCCACTTATATAACAATTATGACCACTTCTTAAAGAAATCAACAAGAAGATTTATTTCTATTATTTGATAGTTTGGAGCTAAAGTATCTCAAGCAATCCAATTCAATTCTACATTCAGACTTAAAAAAGTCAGTAAATAATTAAAAATTTTAAACCAAAATTTAAATTTTAAAAATTTTAAACCATTTTGTCGTGCGTCAAAAGATCTGATAGGATGGAAAATAATGAATTCATTTGAATAAGAAGGAAACATCCAGTTTCTAGAACAGACTGATGGCAAAATAATAGACATGGAAATTAAAAAGTGTTTCTTTTTTATTTTCAAATTTATAATTATAGAAATCACAAAGTTAAAAATTCAGTTTATTAGACTTTCACCCTTATTTAATTTTTTCAGATACGATGAAAATCTTTAAAATATGGATGAAAAATAAACATTCAAATTATTGTCATTGTTGAAAGGACTTCATTTCACTTCCTATTGTTTGTCGCTGCATGAGCGGAAAATGCAAGTATGAAGAAAATCAAGATTTCGAAGCTCGAGGCAATATTTCAAACACATTACTCCGAAGCACCGAATTCAGTCACTTGACTCGAAATTCTTGTTTCTCATCATTTAGCTTAAAAAAATAAACTGAGCATTTGCAAACGTGACCCCTTCTGAATTCTTGCGCGACGGATTTTTTTTCTCCGTGGGGAGACTAGATAACCATGAAGAACCTAGATTTCGTTAAACTTTCTAAAATATAATAATAAATGGAAGCCAATTATATATATTTACCTGTTTAAAAAAGAGATAATAGTTTTCCAACATAAATAAAAATCACATATATTAAACTCAATACCGAAAGACAATAAAGACCAAAGGAACCCATTTCACTTCATTTTTTTGTCTGCAATCTTAATTGAAGGGAATGTTGGTTAAACTTATAATTTAATAAAATGATCAATCAAAAGTTCCCACATTTTGCTATTAAATGGCTTAATAAATAAAAAAAACTATTATGTCATAAAAAAATAAATTCAAATTGAGAAATATAGAAAAATACGAACTGTTCATTCACTTTTCAGAATTTTAAGAAAACAAATTTTAATCCGGGTGTTACTACTCAAATTTATTTTAACAATTTAAAAAAATGTTTAAGAAAATGTTTTACTGACATTTGCGTTTTGTTAGTCTGCCGATGATCTCGAATCGGAAATCATAGAAACATCGGCATAAAATATTTTTTTTTGTTCCATTTATCCCAAAAATTTTTTTATCTAAGAATTTAAAAATAGAATTCGTTAAAAAAAATGTATCCCTTAGTTTTGAGTACTAAAATCGCATTAGCATTCCCTGTGCATTACTAATAGCCTTAAAAGAAAATAAATGCACTGAACTTGGCCCATAAGAATTCCTCTAAGATATTTATAAATAAAGGTTTTCACCCATATTTATCTTCCAGATATAGCGTATATAATGTTTTGTAAGTTGTTCAACAAATGGGAAGGTTCTTTGGCAGAAATGAAGAGCAAAGAATGCTGAAAAGTGCTCATCACAATGTTTAATAAGTTGAGATTTTTCTAAAACCTTTGCAGATTTTGAATATAAAAACTTACGAAGGTAATATCTGGTGAAGGGTATCGATATATTAGCTTAAATGGATATGATGCCATTTAAGCTAAAAATGGCATCATATAATGAGCTTATGCCAAAAAAGGCATACATTCATAAATATTTTGTCCCCGTGGCAGTCCCTAAGATCAGAGAAACCTAACCCCTCCCGGCCCGTCTAATCAATACACCACTAGAATCAATAGCCAATATAGTACCTTCAAACGCATTTATAAATCATTTTTTCGCTTTTGTAAACTATGTAGAAATGTCAGCGTGCGTTGTAACGAATAAAATTGCGTTACAATAAATTAATAATGAATAAAATTAATTTGTACTACCACCTGTAATAATTCAGATCGTTCTCCTTAGATTGTTTCGATCGCTGCCAAATTTTCCAGCATCAGATTGCGCACCACAATGAGTGCAGTAAATTTGCCGGCAAATCCTTTTGTAGTCATTATCGAACCTTTTCCATCCTCAAAAATTTGTCAGATTTTGTATTTACATTTACAAGATTTCCATAAACTAAAGATTACTTTGTGGCACCGTGTTCTATTTCAATTCTTGTTCTCCATGACTGCTTACTAAACTTCTACTTTTTATTACAATCACTTGATACTCTATATAATTCCATAAACACTGTTAAAATTTGCAAATTTTCTCACTCATCTATTTGAGATGTAATTAAAAAATTAAAATCACTCTAGTTGATCAAATAGATCTTCAGTAAAGCGGCAAAGAACAAAGACCTGAGCATTGAAAAGCTTTATAAGCGTATAATCTCTCTTTGGTTGCTGCTCATTGAAGCTTCAAATTTGCCAGCCGTCAAACTGATCAAAGACTGAATGGATATCCATGCGAAAAATAACTCTACCCTACGCCTTTGTTTGAAGAAATAACAAGTTCTCAATAAAAGTATCTATCATAGCGATCACATCAAACCTGCCGAACCCCTCAGAGGGTGTGGCAGCGAATCAGATTTTTTCTATTCTTTCATTCTGTCTGGTAGACTTTCAGCTGCTTCGGCGATCAGAATGAGCAGAGAAGTAACGCTGTGTGACACAGGACTATTCTAGGTAAACAAGTCTTTTATGTCGGGCGAGTGCAATTAATTTCTGGTGTCATGTAAAGAACGAAATCTGATGCGAGCATTGTGCGGAGAGGCAGCTAATGCATTACGTGAGACAAGAGGAATCTTTTAAATTGACTCGTCTTATCAGATATCTCGAGAGACTCTGAAAGAGCATTTTCTGTAAAAGGGACCTGAATTATTATAACAGACATCGAAGGCAGGCTGCAAATGTAGAAGCATTGAGGCAGCCCCCTTCTCCATTACTTTAGATGTGTTTAAAATAATCACTCATTTATTGAATCTTGTGAGCATTTAAATCCATCAACCATCTAAACCAAATCTTTGCATAGCTTTTGAATTTCTGAGGAAACGCAGGAGTAAACGTTGTGTCTCACTTCGAAGATGGGGGGGGGGGGAATAACAGAATACGGCCTATGTTTTATTGTCGATTTCTTCCCGCTGCACATACCCTATAACATAGCGAATTTGTTTCTAATACACAGTTGGAGAAGAGACGAAGATCCAGTTAAATTTATACAATCCCAAGAATGTTAAAGGCGAGATTTTAAAGCTTTCTACTGTGTAAAGACTTTAAGCTCGTCTAAATTTGAAGATAAAAGCAAATGAAGGATTAATAATAAATGTATAGAAGAATTAATTAAGAAATATTTTTCTCTCTCTTTTTTTTTACGAATAAATACAAACATAGCATATATTTTAGCCATACTCGTTTTAACTTTACACTTTCAAATTTTTTTAAAAATACTCAGTGGTTTTTGCTTAATTGTTTTGGAAATAAAGCAAAAACTGCAGTAAATATAAAATTAAATAATTTATTTTTGAATTTTAATTTATATTACATTTAATTACATTTCATTCATTATTAATTGCCACTATGTAATTTAAAAGTCTAATGACTGTTTTTTATTTACTAATTAAATTAAATTTATTAATCTAAGCAAAATTTAAATTATTCCGAAATGCATAGTTCTAGAGTGTAATGTAAATTAAAGCTACAGTGCAAAACTGCCATTCATAACGGGTCTTTGATTGTAAGCATGATTAAAATGTAGGACAATATGAAAATCTGGCGTAATTCTAAAACTCATCAATAATTTGTAAGGGAATGAAAATGGAAATGTTATTGGATAATTTTTCCCATTATGAAATGAGAATTTCCTCACTGCATAGCTTGTAGTTGAAGCTCTAGAATGATTCTGCACTTCTTGGAGGATTACATTCCATATAATAGAGAATTAGAAGAGTGCCATCTTACAAGTGTTCAGTGCATTTGGTTCAATTCGAAAACGCATTTCTCAAACCAGGAATTGCACTTCTCTCAGCGTTAAATTGATCTCTAATAGTTTTACAGAATGTTAAAAAAAAAAAAAAAAAAAAAAAAAGGAACCCTACGAAAAAAATGCTCTTCATTTGGAGGGCGAATGGAATCACCCCATCTGGTATATTTCCCTAAATAGCGTCTAGCCTAATGAACGATCCAACATTGCAAATAAATCTCTATTTTGTTCATTGAGATGACATCACACGCATCATGTGATTCCGGCTGTGCGCGAATTGAAGATAACTAGGACAAATTGATATCCTTTTAAAATTTGGAGAATCCAAAAACAAACTGATTTTCTTTCATTTACGAAAATATATTTAATATTCATATGCTTCAAAGACAATTACTGTCAAAATAAGGATTTTTGGGCATAGTTGTGGCACAATTTTACGATAATAATTACAGCATATCTTAGATTTTTTACCCCATTTAAAACTAATTTTCAGGTATCTAAGATCGAAATGCATGCTAATTAAAAAAAAATAATTCCGTAGTTTTACTGTACTGTTTTGAATCGGATATTTATTGGTAATGAAACTGGGTGAAATCGTGAAAGCTGATTGTAAAATTATTTAGCATAATCATGAAAGCACCCACTTGTCAACTACTGCATTTAACGGACGCTCAGGAATGACTATACCCAAGAGGCTAACTGCTTTCTTAAATGCTTCACTATTTTCAGTCTGAGATGACAAATATTATGACGCTCAGTTCAGGAAGCCACTTTCTCATTTAGAAACAAAGGTTTTGTTCCCATTCATTTAGTTTAGAAACCACACAGTGCGATGCCGGAACTTAATAGCAGGTTTTATCTTTAGTTTGGTTTTAAAGCCGTATAAGTTTCATCGCACAAACTTATAATAAATTAGTTTTCAATAAATAACGAATGGTTCAAATTTAGCAACTCTAAACTTGCAATCCATCCAAGAATTTTTTTGTTTATTTTTTATTCTGAATTTGACGTGGGTGATTTATTGATGGATAAGCTAAAAAAAATTTTATCGTGCATTTAGTGCGAAAATTTTATTATGCATTTCGATTGTCAGAAATTTTTTTATTTCCCCATTTATTATAACTCATTTACAAATGATGTTTTCATATAGAAAAAATGTAATTAAAAAATGAACATTTTTTTATTTCAGAAAACAAAAGAAATATAAATGTGTGTAAGAATATTATGTATAAAATATTATAAATATTAAAAATATTATAAGTATGTGTAATAATAAATAAGTATGTGTAAGGAATAAATGAAAAATAATTACAATTTATTTTCCAATTAAATTAACAGTAGTTTAACTATTATTAATTTTCCCATAAGATATACAAAATATGACAGTGTGAATTTGGAAATATTTAAGTAAAAAATCATAATCCTTTCTTACCATTTTTAGTTTTTCATATAAAGAATACAGAAAGCATCTAAAAAATTCAACCTCGATTTTTCAATGAATGTCTGAAGTCTGAGATCTACTTGAGTACGAAAGCCATATTTTTCGAATTTCTTATATGCCGGTATATGAACACGATGATTCAAAACCGCAATAAAGAAATGAAAAAAAAATCGGTATCAGGCTTTAACACTAAAAATTGCAAATTTCTATCAAATTTTGAATAAAATGTCTGAGTGGCCGCACTTATAAATGATGCAAACCAAATGGTTTCACCAATCTGTCAACGGGAAATCTCTGGATCGATCTATTCGTGAATATATGAATTCGATATCTCAAAAGCTCTGCAAGTTAAATAAATGAAATTTGGTATGTGGCCTTGATATCAAAATTGCATCAAATTTTTTGATTATGGGGAAATTGCGCAAATAAACATTGGATGAAAATAAGAGGCGATATGCGTTGGTAAGAAAATATTCTAGAAGTTCTTTCGATATATAATTTATAGCCAAGAACTTTGATGTTGAATTCAATACATATGCTCATATTCGTAAATGTATTAAAGGCCATATTCAATGTAGTGCTTTCACCAGTTTTTTAAAGAGTACATTTTATGTACTTAGCAACAACGGATACTTTTTGTCGTTGATATAGTTGGATAAATGACACACCTTTAGCGATGAATGCTTTTAATTTGTATGAAGCGTAACCAGCTGGAACAACCGGGATCTTTTTGAAAAACATTTGAGACAAGAAACGTTTGCTACATTCTAAATTGAAGTTGGTAATGATGTTCATTATGGCATCATTGGGTTTCTTCCCAATTGCTCAGCCAACAACATCTCACACAAATGACTTCCCGGAAACCAAACGCTACTGATTTTACGAATGGAACATTATTAATCTAAGCACATCCGATAATAATCTAGTTTCCCGATTATTTGTCCTGAATTTGTCTCCCGCCAATTTATTTGAAGTGTTGCTATATCTCGCAGAAGATATTTTTAATTCCATTGATTCTTTTGCCCTTATTTTCTTCCCTGTTAAAGCGAATAAGAAAAGTTCAGTTTCTGATTTTTAAGATTCTTGTCTTAGCTATCAAAGGTTCACTTTTCGTATACGACTTTGAGAGAAACATAGTAATCCTCCTGAATATTTTGACAAATTTTTGCTTAGGTCAGAATCGCAGAATTTTTAGAATTACGCCCCCTTGCTTAACAGCTAATCCATTTGAGCGTAAAAAGGTTTGTATTGCCAATCATTTGAATTTTTCTATAAACAGTTATTATGCCTTTCATGATTCATCCATTAAAGCGTTTGTAAAAGACATAAAGTAATTACCATTATCTCTAAACACGAGAACGTACTATTGGAATTTGCTTTCAATGAGATGCGTAAATGCTTAGCAGAAGTTGAGATTTATAGATTCTTTTTATTCGTAGACGTATTTTATTAATTTTGATCCTATTTCTTTTGAGAATTTATATGAGGTAACCGAAAATATGGACAGTAAATAACATGAACCATTTTAATCAAAACACTTATATTTTTGTAAAATGGCTATTTTTTTAATAACGATATTCATGAACAAGACCTCAGTTTCGCCATTAAGCAATGGATGGCAGCTGAAGGTAAAAATTAAATTTACTTATTTATTAAATTAAATTTTAATTAAATGAATGTCTACTAGAGTTATCCTACACTAAAACCTTTCCACTAATACAAAGGTAAAACATCACAAGTCGCTGATAAAGTAATTGAGGATATAAAGTATTAATGAAACTGAACCTGATCTCACAATACCTACAGATATTTTAGTAGAAAATGAGTTCCTGGTTAAATGTATTTGAAATGGTGTACGTCTCCAGGAAGATAAAAATCTGCAGATATGTCCTAGTCAAACAAAGTTCCCGAAACGTCATGCTATTTTAATTTCGTGAACCTTTAAGATAGTCTTGGAAATGAAATTTTTTAAGTACTAAATGGAAGATTTTGAATACGTTCAAAGTCTAATCAATTGGGCAATCAACGTTCTTGACAAATAACGCCAAATAGTCAATAAATATATTAAATTCTGATGAATTCGCTTCATTTGGAGGAACTTACTTCTTTAGATAGTTAAAATTTAAATATTTAAGACTTGAGTGAAACAGTTCTAAGGGCAAATTCAATTGATCCGCGACATAGATTACCACGATTTCGAATTACTTCGAACAATCAATATTAGTGATAAATTATCATAGAATAATCAACCGATCCATCTCCACTAACTTTTTTTACAGATAAAAAAAATGTATAATTGTAGTAAACTTTGAAAAAAATTTAAAAATATGAAAATTAAGTAGAGCAAGTTCAGTCAAGTTTTATTTTGCGCAAATTCATGAACAAGGTTATTCTGAAATTGTGATATTTATAACGAAAACTCATTCAGATAACAAACAGATGTAACATGCCAAAAACATTTAGGAGCCTGGTGCAATTTCATTTGAGCATTTGCCACATTTTTATCTAACATGTTTCATTCAGGAAAGCATTTAATTTTTTTTATAGGAAATATAATGAAAAAAATAACAGTTTCCTGTACTTATATACATTAAAACAAATAAGAAAATGGATGTGACCGGCAATGAAAGCATTTTTAAAAAAATGTTTCATTACGGAAGTTAAATAATGCACTTTTGTATGCCAATCGAGAACGTTTTAATTTATTTCTTTATTGAAAGTCATACCTTTATTTAAATATTAAATAAGCTGAACCCATTCCTAAAAACAAAAGTAAATAATTAATTCTTGATTGCATCAACTTTCCAAAGTGATTTTGAGAATTTAAAAGCTATTTATTTCTGAGTTCTAACTATTTTTCAGACGAATTGTACATTTCTTTTGCGTCAGTAAACAACGTACTTTAAGTAAATATGTCATGGGGAAATTTTCATTCTTTTAGGGAATACCTTCTTTAAAGTGGTTTATTTATTTATTTTTGCAGTTCTATCGAAAGATGGATATGCAGAAATAATTAAGTCAACAGTTATTTACTGATATTTTGCTAATACTACTATATTCCATACAAATAAATATGTTAATATAATATTTAATTTCATTATTATTAATATTTGATTGCATTATTAAATTTTTAATATTTAATTTGTTTATTTACTAATATAAAATTAGGTAAATATTTATATTTACACAAGGTAAAATTTTCAAAACGGATATTTTGTTCAGAATATTTATAAATTTCCTTTTAAATGAGCTCTGCATATTAAATATAATGAAAGACTTATTTCATTATAAAAAGGCCTTAAAATAATCATCATTTTAAATAAGATTTTAGGGAATGGAATTTAATCAACTGATGCTTCAATTATTAAAGAATCACGTTCAGTTTTGAAGCTTTCGAAACCATTCAAACAAGTACTTTTTTATTAAAATTATCTCGTTGATAATTAATAAAGGTTGCAAAATTCAAATTATATGCAATCAAGGAAAAGTCCCGGAACATTAAGACTTAATGCCATGTATTTCAGAACAAGGAATAAAGCAGTTTCTCTAGAAAAAGCGCAGTTATTATAAACATAATTTATTTCTACTCACAATAATCCCGCTATAATGTTGATGCATATAGATAGCGAATTCCAAATAATGCGTTTCAACAATTATTATAAATACTCAAATATTTTATCAATCATTGCTTATAAGATAAAAGTCATTTTTTAATTTTCCTTTCGTTACCGCCATGAACAAGTGCCCTCTTCTGCCTACTATTCAGTTTAATCATATTAATGTCCTTTTTCGGCAGCACCATAACAGCTTTTTGGGGATCATGATCAGATGACGAGGACAATACCTAAGCATCTGCGCATTGGAATTCATACCAAGAGTATGCTTGACCTTCCTCTGATCATCAGCCTCATACTTAATTGTCCCGTCCTTGAAACCGAGATCTAACGCCGCTGCTGATACTTTAAAATGATCTAAAAAATTAATTCTATCAATTTTGCATTTGATTCTCCATCTTCAAAGAGCTTATATATATATATATATATATATAAATCACGTTCTAATTATTTATTTTAATAAACTCTTACTAATAAGCCTAGTGCTTTTATAACAAAATGAACTGCTACTTGTATACAATTTACAATAACTTCGGGTATCATATTTTATAGAATAATTAAATGTCATTTTCACATGACTAGAGGCTAAAGAGTTAAAAGAATTTTTCAGTCTTCATTTCTTTAAAATAAAGCAACACCCATTGTTTATCGCAAAGTCGCGTTTTCATTGAAATTATATCCTTTGAAGTTAAATCATCTAGAAATTTTTTTAAATATTATTCTTTTCATAAGTATTTTATCAGTTTCTGTTCAAAGGCCATTTAAATATCAAAATAAAGCAATCCAATATATATTTTATCTTGATCATGATGAGGAATACTTTTGCATAAGGACCATCATTCCCACATCATCATAATGTTCATACAAATACAAGAAATGATCTATCCCGTAAGTTTTCATTTCGTTATTTAGTATTTGTACGATACCTTGAGAATGTTAACTGTGTTATTCAATTTTGTCATGCGCGTATGATGGATTATCTTAATCCTTCGTTTCTATCGCCCCGATTTATTTCCGCACGCTGATCAAATGGCCATTTTTTAACTTTTTTTAATACTTTCTAAAATCTATATTCACAGAAGTCACAAGAATAAAATGTATGTAACCGGAAAACACACACTGACCTCACCACCTGAACCTTCATACAAATTCCACTTAACGCTTCGAGAAGGAACTGAATGAATACATTTCAAAATGGTCTTCATTATATCTGCGTAAAAGTGTCGGATAAAATCCTTAATTGGGGTTTATTCGCTCGATAGCGGAAGTAAAAATCGAAACCTAATCCCCATAAAAGGTGGATTTTGACCCACACCATCCATAATCCTTTGGGAACTCGAAGTTGTCACTCAAAACTTTAATTGGATCTAAGACTCCACTCCTTGATTGAACCCTCATTTCATACTTAATGAGCCTAATTGCTTGATAGTGTTGGTTCGAGCCATTCTGGACGCTTGATTGGATTTGATTAGGAGGAGGCGTTACAATGGGAGAGAATGCACAGCGTCCGCTGCTTTCGGAAGGTGTTGGGGAAGAGGTCAATATCCCGTGAGAATTTCAAAATGGAATGTGTTTGTGTAGTGATTAATGCTTCAATAGATTGCTTCAGACAGCACGGAAGTGGCGCAGTATTGAATATAGCTTGATCTTCAACATTTTAATCCTGCAGCTGATATAAACGTTGGAAAAAATTGTTTCTGAAGATTCGCTTTTAAGTACTAATTTGCAATTGTACTTTTAACACAATGATATGGATTCGGGACTTTGGAGTTCAACTATCCCGAATCATCTATCTAATGAGATGGCTCCTTCTCCACGTCAATGAAGGGATCACTTAGCTAGAGAAATAAGAATATCAAATGTGAAAGCGAACGTGTTAATTGATTAGTATTAAAATTTTTATTCGCTCGTATACTTGATATAAAAATTATTGTAACGGTCTAAAATGTATCGAATTTTAAGATTTAGATGAATTTCTACACCCTAGACTTCCGGCAAAATCATTTTAGGAAATCTTTTTGCCACTCAAAAAAAAATATCTTTAAAGCATAGATTTCTATCAAATTTGGAATATCGAAAATAAACTGTGTGACGTTTCAGCATGACAATGATGACTCGAAAACGCAAGGAATGAAGATGATGAAATTGTGAATATAGTTTTGCCAGCGAAATTGGAATGTGCATTCAATTTTGAATGGAATCTGTCAACGGGTTGAATGTCTGTGTATTTGTCTATTCCCGAGTGCGCGTGGAACCTAATAAATAAAAAGAAATCATTATGTATACTTAAAATCTAAAACTGTAAGACTGCGGCATTTTGGATTCATTCCATCCATGGCTGTTTTTCTCTTCGTCTGATGTAAGCCCGCTGACTCAAAAACTCTAAGAACGCGAGACATTTTTTATCCTTCTAGCTTCTTATGGTTCTGAGATTATTTTGAAGCAGATTTCTTATGCGGAATAAATTGGATCCGTTCGGCATCAAAGGGTAAAGGAGAAAAACGCATATTCGATTCTCTTCATGACAGGACGAGGGTAAATGTAAAGCGGGCGATGCTGTGCAAGGGCATGAAAAGTGGAAGAGAACAATCCCAGTGGATCTAAAATCCAGTTGAATGCTGCACTCTGCTTTGATTGAATCAAGCGTGCACAGAATACTTGACGTGTTGAGCACTCGCGAATTTTACATATCGAAAAAATGAATTCTAGATTTCAAATAAAAAAATAAATTATTGTTACAATCATGAATGGATCTCGGAGAAATCAATTAAATGATTAATCTTTTTCAAAATGTGTCAATTCACGAATGCTCCGGATGATGATGCTTTTATAACAATAAAACGCTCTCTTAATCATGAGCAGGCAAGTAATAGAAAGTCAATGGCCTTGTTACGCCAGTCAGAAAGGAACTAACTATTGTGAAGGAAGACATGCTGAATTCGAAAGAATTTTAATCGGAAATTTTCCAAAAGGGATCCATTCATATAAATTCCTGCAATGCATGCGATTATGTATGAACAGAATTTCCTTTCAAATAGCAACATTTCACTTCCTCGTCACTTAAAAGTGTTTCAACAGCGTATATGATTTGTTTATCGCTGTGCATACGTTTTGAAATGTGTTTATTCGACTGATTTCATTTCATTTATTTATTGAATTTCGGAATAGAACCTTCGCCCACTTTTTGTGTGCTTCAAAATTCAGATGTTTTGCTTGATTATGTGTTCTCGATGATAATATAATATTTTAATATTTTCAGAATTTAATTGCGAGTTCATTGATTCAAAAATATCAATAATATTTTTTCCAATGTGACAGACCATATCTAGTATCGGATTTAAGGGGAAAAACCTATTACAATACTTTCTAAAAATGGAATGCATTTCCCGAGCTATAATAAAATCTAAAAAGAAGAATTTTTTAAAAAGAAAATAAGCTTTTGAGTGTTTTAGGAAAAAAACCATTTCTGTCAATTCAATGTGTGAAAGAAATAGCAAAAGTCTGAGAAACTGAAAATAGTGAGGAACTAAGCCGCATTTTTACTTTTACATCCAGATTTGTGATAAATTATTTTGTGGCTCTCTTAAAATCTTATTTTTTAGAATTCCTTTTATCATGTTTTTCGGGGAGGGTTTTATAGTTTCCACTCATTTATATCTGAAAATCAAATTATATATATTGAAATCATCGCGTTGGTCATTTTAACACATTTTTAGATTTATGCGGGGAAGACAGTTTCGATACATTAAATTTTGGCCTGCGAAGAATCTGAAGAAGAAAGAAATAGTTCTTCCCAAAAAGGTTTATCCAACCCATTCTAAGAGCAGTCTTCAAGCAACCCGACATTTGTTCAGAAATCCTAGTCTTAATTTGAATACATTTAGACCATTCCTCCAACAAATTCCAAAAACCTCTACATTCCTCTCATATTTACATGTATATTATTCGACGTAAATGTCTGAGTATTTACAACCATCATCTATAAACTCCGGCATGTGAATGGTAATCCAATATGCTTCTCGGTCATTAGCTTCGGACTCGGCGCGATGTTCCAATATTTCAAATCGAGGCCTTTTCTTTCTCTCTACCCATTTCCATTACATGAATTCTTAAGGCACACTTTCATTTCGTAGATGAGCTCAGTTTTAGAACTCATTTCGCGTTAGTTTTGGTTGAATGATTGGGTTGAAACACAGGTGAAAGACTTATGCTCTGCTCAGACGAATGAATACGCATGGTGTATAGAGCATATTTTTGATATTCGAATCAGCTTACTATACCATTTATAATAATTCTAGGAGAGAGAAGAGAATGAATGCTTCATTTTTCTAAATTTGTAGTCGAGTATTTTTATAATAGAATGAATTGATTCATGTACTACATGTATTTGCAATGTCTTTTGCTACTTTTTTTTTTTTTTGCATTTCTCAAAAAAAAAAAAAAAAAAAA
>JAPMOR010073563.1:657110-694094 GCA_026543865.1 Argiope aurantia
CTAACTGCCAATCGATTAAACACCTGTTTACTTAGAGAGCACTGTAGGGATCAAGATGATCGATATTCCATTCAAAGGGTTAATTAATAATCAGCAATTTTCTAAGAAATATTTAAATTTGTTTAGAAATTCCATTTACCATCAACTTATCTTAATTTTTAGATTTTTGAACTCTCAGATTTTTTAAAAATATCTGAGGATACTGAGAATTCAAACACATTTTGCATCAGACTTTATCGAATATTCTGTACTGCAAATGCTACACATGTACTGCATGTGTTCTACAGTGTTTAAAAAGAGTGAATCGACCTCAAAAGAATCACTTAAGTTTAGAAGCGGAAAATAGTATCTTTATTATAGTGTAGAACGAAATGAAATTTCCTATTTCTTGTGAAAAAAATACTGGATTTATTTGTTAAACTGATTTTGAATTTTTCTTTTGTTTGTTAAATATAACATTTCGAATGAAATTCTTATAAAAATGATTATAGATCAACACAGAATATTTATACTTTATATATTAGCGCTGAATTTAGGAATTCCAAGGATGGTGATGTAACTTAAGATCGAATTTTCAAATGTTTGTTATTTCTGCAGTGTCATGTGAGAATGAAAATAGTTAATATGTTCACAAGTATCTTAGTTTCATTCATTGTTCTTTCATTAACTGAAAATTAGAAGAATTTGGAAAACACATTTTGGATAAAGAATTTTCACGAAAAAGGGGGTTTGTAATAATCTTCCAGCTATTGCATAAAAATGAAAATAAAAATTTCTGACATCCTTTTTTTCTTCTTTGAGTTGCCTTTACTCAACTTTCCTTTTTATATTTCTTACTTGGCACCTTTGAGCTTAGAATTTTAAATTTCGATTTATTACTCTGTAATCCCTCTGGGTGGAACACCTCAGACGTAGAGATGAGAGGTTGTTGGAATGATGATTGGTTGACCTCTCCCTGGTGAGTACAGAAATGGTATGGGATGGCTACGCCTACCGCTGACTGGACGTGCTTCCTACAGGAGGGGTTGTAACGTGTTCGGGAATGACGCTTAGAATTCAGCCTCAGTTCTCGCCATCGCTGTTATGGATTCGGTCATTCAGGTTTATCCGTGTATCTCCGGAAAGATCAGAATAGTCAGCTATGATTATCAATTTTTAATGCTGCAATTTTATGGTGTACTTTTGACCTCTGATTGTTTTTAGTTTTTATGATCAAGTGATAAGTTATGAATATTTAAAGAATTTTGCTGATATTTTTAATTGCCATGCAATCGGTAAAACTTCAAGTGTCATAAAATCCTATCACTCAACCTCAACTTTCATTAAAACTAAATTAAAATGAGAGTCTTCTCAATCTCAAACGGTATCACATAAATAGACATTCTCTTCAAGGATCATTATTAATATTTCAAACACTTTGAAACTTGTCAAAGGATTGAAAAATCGTGAAAATGTTTTCTTTTAACAAAAATATCAATTATTCTTTTTGGAAAATTTAAAATATGATAAGCATATTTGGAAAGGTATATAAGTTTTCAGTTCGTAATGCAATATACAAATAAGTATTAACGGCAATATTTAACAGGCAGCAAAAGAAAATTAAGAGTTAACAAAACAGCCATGTTGATTTTTTTTAAAATGAAATTCATAGAGCAAGTATGTATCAAGATATATAACTGATACGATGAACCAGCTATTATACTTTTCAACCTATTTCAGTTATACCAACATCGTATTCCGAAGCAATACCAGTGATATATTGGAATGGAATTCGTAATTTTGAATTATGATGAAATGACGAGGATGGAACTCGAATTAGCTAACGCTTTTTCAGAGATGTTCCGTTGTAGAAGAAAAGCGTTTAATGTCATATTTAATGCAAACCAGGTTCTCATTGTTTGATATTTAGTTACAATTGTTCAAAATGACATCGTAGTAGCATCACTTTAAATCTGTAAACACTTGTACCATTAGTGAAGAGTGTTATTCGCTGGACTTTCTCTAAGTCGATATACATTTTACAGTTCAAAGGGAAAAAGGGGCCCATATTTGATATAAATTTACAAATTCAGTAACAAGATTAAAAAGGAATTTTCATTCATTGGAGTCATAATGCTATTAAGTCTACGTTTTAAATGATATATATATATATATAAGGTCATGATTTATACACCGGGTTGGTTGACTAATGAATTGCATCTGTTTATAGTACAACTCAAGAGAAAAGATTGCGAAGATTTTGCTCTAGGTCTTTTATTATTAAGAGATTCTCTGACAGAGATTTCTTTGATAGGTATCGATTTAGGAAAGGGAGTCTTAGGTATCTTTGAAAGAAATGCAGTGCGCATTAGGGAAATCTATCCTTTCGCCCGAAGCGTGAGAACCACAGAAGCAGCAATTTTTTTAAAGTATGTGATGAAAACAGTAAAAAAGTGGATTTGGATCAGAAAACAAAACAACTTTTTAGAATAACGTAATGTGGGTTAATTTACCAGTAAACTAATTACTAGGAAATTAATTTGGATTTAAATTAGATTAAGAGATATCATTAGATATTAATATATAAAATAAGATAAAGCAATAAAAATGTGCACTAAATCGTTGCATTTCATCGCTATTTAAAGATACACGAATGTAAAACTGAGCCATTTGCACAAATCAGAAGCAATCCACAAACGAACTTATAAAAAGGAAGCCAGCGAGCGGTCGAAAAGTCGATCCTCTTTAACCCCCCGCAAATGCTCTCCAGCAGAACATCTCAATTCAAATGCTGATGACGCTAACTTTATCACTTGTCACATTTTCGCTGCTTTTAGCATTTTTCGGATTCATTCTGTGATGAACTCCCGACACAAAACTGTTGTCTTCCTCCGCCAGGGAACAAGACAGATGACTGGCGAGAGGCCACTTGCTTCAGATCAGTGATAAATCGCCACCATGCCTGGACCGAGGTCATGGTTTTTGTTGCTGGCACCGATCCAATCGGAGACAATACTTCCAAGAAAAACCTGGTCACGATTTTATGAAATTCTTTCGGCAGCCCCCGTGGAATCGCGCTGAGCTGAGAAAGCACCTGGGCAAAATCTGTGTGAAATATTCACAGACATGACCTTTAGGAGTTGTTGACTGACTTCCATTAGGATGTGGGAGCGATGGACAGTTACGAACTTCAACAATCGATCGTTTTTCGAAATCCCGCAAATCATGTGAGTTCGGTGCAATAATTCAGTTAAACAGATGCGGGATTTATTGCTTTTGCTTATTAAGGCATGGCGAAATTATTTAATTTAATAAATTCTGAATTACATTTTGGCTTATGTTTTTCTTATCTAATGTAAAAATTATAAAGTTTTCAAAGGACTTTATCATTACAAACTGAGATTTAAAGAGAAAAAATCATGGGGGTGGGGGGTGGACTCGTTAAAATGAAAAAAGTTCGTTAAAATCGTACTTCTTTGTTTCTCACCTTATTGATGCGCACACATTCGAGCAGCACGATGAGGATTTTGGATTACAAAAATTGTTAAGCAAGATTATGGAAAAGTTCAACTCTATGCATTTTTACTTGCATAAAGTTTGTAAAAATATTGTGTAGAAAAATATTGTAATCATAAAAAAAATTAAATTCGAGATTTTGACGAATTTTTATGTTTTAGATCACCCAGAATTAGAAAAAATGTCATGGCTAACATTACGTCTGTCAATCTATCTATGACAAAAGTAATTGAAAAAAGCTTTGAGCTAGATGGATAAAATTTGGTATATAGTCTTGACATTAAATTTGTAGATTTCTGTCAAATTTTGAGCACAATTCCTTCAGAGGCAGTCTGTCCCTCTGGCTGTTCGAGTATAAGTGCACACGATAATCAGATGGATGAAACTCGGTACACCTCAGACATAGAGATGAGAGGTTTCTGGAATGATGATTAGTTGACCTCTCCCTGGTGAGTACAGAAATGGTATGGGGTGGCTACGCCTGCCGCTGACTGGACGTGCTTCCTACAGGAGGGGTTAACATCTGTATTGCAGCCACCTATTAAACCAAATCTAACAAGGAGTTGAAGATATGTCACATTAAAAAGCGTGTAAACACGGTAACTCAAACCCAATGACTTATGTACATATATATATCTATATGTGATTTCATACTACATTTGCCATTCTGTTTCAAATTTTGTTTCAATCAGTTTGGTTAAAACGCGTTTAAAATGCAAGAACATCTGTATTAGAGAGTCCGCGTGGAAATTTTGGGAAGAATATTGCCAATGGCTCATGTTTAAAATCTGGTGAATCATCTGATTAAAACCTACGATTTGAGATTCGACACTTCGAGATTTTTAACTTCTGTGCATTTATTTTTATAATCTTAAATGATTCCTATTGATTACTGGACATGAATTCGCATGGAATTTTAACTAAAAACAAACTTATTCCAACTTTACCTGATATGTTTTGTTTTTTTGCAAGGATAATTTATACAGTTTTGTGACATTGCTTTTATTTTTGTCATTATATGTGATTTCCCATGGTTGCAAAGTATTTGTGTCCAGCGATTTTAATGAACACACTTTATTTGAGTCCTAATCAGGTGAACTTATTTCATGGGTGCACAAAACGAACTGAAACTTATCTCTAATCGACGCCATTTTGTTCAAAATTAAAATTCTTTTCATGTATGGACTAGTTGTGTGATCTATTTGGCGATAAAATAAAATCAGAGATGTGTATGGTCAAGAGATGGCGTCACCTGAAATAACAAGGACGTCATACTTATTCAGCACAATCATTACAGATTGGGAGGGGCGTCAATTATAAACATTTCATTTTTTATAACGCCTTTTGCATTTTATAGGAAGCCTCGTTTTATTGTTTACCTATGGAACCCCTTTATTTAATCAATTGTATCATCATGGCATGGTTTCATTTTATTTCAACAGGTGATGCACGGATTTCTGAGCTCAGATTTAATCGTCAGAGATATGAAAATAAAGTTTTTTTTATCATCGGAAGCATATTTTGAAAGTTATTTTTCATATTATTTTTGAAATGATATGTAGGTATTTAAAAACGTTAGCTCCTAATATATTTGGAAATAACAACATAAGTGAAAGTGACTGTTAATAATACGTGTCTGTCAACATTTTTGTAGAAATAAACAGGTTTAATTTTATTGAAGATCATTTTTTTTTCACTCGTCTTGAGCTTTCTGATTTACTTTTGAGACTTTTTATACTTGTGCATTTTTGATGGTAGTATATTATTTTGATTTTTCAGAACTTTTTCATCAGTTGCATTAATTAAATTAAATTTTGAACCGGTACCAGTGATAACTTCCTTTCAGAAGCATTTAATCTCTGGATTAAGTGGTTAAAATTTAAAAAAACCCCGCTTTTTTCAGTGCATAAGGAAAACGCGTTTTATTAACTTTCTAAAATAATTTTTTTATTAAATGACGTGTTTAAAAGTCGAATAATATAACACTTGTAGATAAAAAAAATATTTTTTAAAGATGAATCAGACATGCAAACAAATATTTTCCGGCTGCTTTTATGTTATTTTCTTTAATGTTTATTTTGTGCAACCGGATAGAGAATGTGCATTTCCCAGTATTTCATTTAATAACAGATCATAGCGAATAAATTCCACAGTTTTATGTTCTATCCGATCCGATAAAATAGAAAGTTCATTTGAGCAAGCAAATAGTTGTTTGTTTAAGCACTATCTTTGCACATTTATCCACAAACATTTAGCGTTGCTGAATCCTGCCGCAATCGAGAGTTCAGCGTCGGTCGATTCAATTGTAATCATTGCATTGCTAATGTCTTTGTCAATAACTCCTCAGCTAGCGGAGAATGTGCGGTTTCGCTGTTCGCCTATTAACGCGGATTCTGGTTCCAAGAACACACAGACAGAGGATCCATATTTATGTATGAATTCGCACAGAGTGGATTGGATCCAACTGCGGGGCCGATCAATATTAGGATCGCTGTTTCATGGTTCAATATTCGTATCAGATTGAGGGAGGGCCTCCCTTAGAATCTTACTGTTGTTGCCTGTTGATGATAAATGGAGGTACTTAAGATTTGGAACAATGTGTTTGGATGGAGTTGGATGATGGAGTTTGCAACGTTTTTCTATAATCATGTTCGATTGATTTTGCGGATGTAAGAGTTTAAGAAAATCTGTATAAAAGTATTCATTCATTGCTTCAAAATCTAAAAGGATGCACACTTCAAAGGCTTAAATTAAAAGAATTGCAGATTCGTATATCTGAGGGCACAACAAGTGGTACAGCATAACTCTTTGTATTCCTACTGTCGCAAGCAATCACAGAGAAGCTTTTTAAATGCTTGATATTTTCGCACTTACTTGGCAGTTTACCTACAGAATGGTGCAAAGAACTGAAGTTCTCTTGCAACGTGGCATTTATTTATCCATCATAAACTTATAACTGTATTTTACACGTGTATTTTATATTATTATAATTAAAATACGAAATTCTTGATTTAAGAGACTTTAAATAGACGAACTAATTTCGCGTAATTTAGTTCAGAAATACTGGGACGGATTTCGAAAATTTGATCTTAAATAATAGTAAGGATGATATCTGATTCAATGCTTCTTTTCCAAAATCCTATAGCATATTAACGGAATTTAATATTATTTAAACGAATGTATAAAAATCTCAGAGCTAAGAAAGAATCTAAAAGTTGAAAATAAGGACTTCAGTTCAGTACCGATAATGTCAGAAAATCTTGAAACACTGAAAGACCTGATGTTGAAACTTGACAGCTTTATTGCTAAAAATTTAAAGTTCAGAAGTGTGTGCCTTTCTTCTGTTGTGGGAAACACATTTGGCGGAATATGGAGATTTTTAAAAGGTTTTCTCAAAGTGTTGACCTGCTGCTCGTAAAGCAGGATGACAAATGTAGGAGAAGATGAGGAGGAAGGTCAGAGATTAATTACCTGTGGCTTAGGGCCTCGAAGAGGATGCCAGTTCGGAGAATTTGTCAGTACTATGGGTGGGAATGAAAAGGCACTTGTCCCCTATCTCCTGAATATTTACTCTCTTTAGTTATACACTGTCATAATTATTTCAATCAATGTCATAACTATTTTGGAAATGATCTCGTAATTTTGATGAGCAATCACGTGACTAGAACAAATTTTGAGCCAGCATTCCCCCAAGCTTCCATGACGATTTTCACATTCACAAAATCCATTTATAGGGTAATTTCTAGTGAAATTTTGTTCCGGACATGACGATTTTCTACCTTGAAGTCAGAAATGATGATTGTTACGATCCTCCAGTCCCTGAGCCAAAACTCGAACATGAGCTCGCTTGCATAAAAAAAAAAAAAAAAAAAAAATCGAAATAAATTGTAATTAATCAAAAAAAGTCAAGCAGTTGTTATTTGTATGAAATATATATATTTTTGTTTTTATGCTTCTATTATTATTTAAGACAAGTAATTTGTTCATTTAAATATCACTGTTATTCACACCCCGCGATAATAACAACCACTGTCTGCTTATGTGTAAAGTTATTCATTTACGACTGTGATGCCTCCCAATTTTATTATTTTAATACCTTCTTATCTTTACCTCGCAAACAGCCACAACTCTATAAATAACCTTCTGTTTAAAGACGAATTTATCTGCCTGGACATCCATGACACGAAATCAACGAAACGCAGTTGGTCGAAGGGGAAAAAAAATCATCTCATTGTTCTGTTTATCGACATCCTAGAAAAAGAGGCAGTGATTCGATTTCTGCACGAAATTCCTCTTAGAGTCGGAATGGCAACTTTTCGAAGGAACCGACCCTAAATGCTTTTGACCAGCAGCGCAGAAACATAATTCCGGTGCGGCTTAGAAGGCGGATGGACCGAGTAGCAGCAGCATTAGCGTATCAGCGGAGGCTAATTTCAGTTGATCCCTCGGTGCCTTTCTCAGGGCTTGCTGATGAACAGCCGAACAATTCGCTACTGGCGTGGACCGTGAATCATGCCAGGACACGCAAGCGTCTGAGAAAAGTGGAGAGGGTTGTTAGGTGGTGGGCTTTAAAGAAGAGTTATGAAAGCTTCCATTTTTGGTTTTGTTTACCATGCATGCAGAACTAATTTCTCAATTTTATAGAAAGCGGGATTTGAGTTTTATTTGCCCCGCCGATGTGCATTTATTAGCTTTTCACGGCGCACTTATGGAATAGAATCAGCATTTAAAAAGAAGACCCGAGTCTATTTGTTAATGTCAGGAATTCTTAAGGAAATGATATTTATCTGTCTGGGTTAGGCTGTTGAAGAATCAAGGTGGAGGTCGGAACAGGGCATGTTAGGTCACAGTTTTTAGCTTTATAAAACAAGATACATTTGATTTACTTTTGTTTATAAAAATGAAACACGAGCCAATTCTAACTGGAAACTTTTTCAAATTCATACAAAATGTATCAATTTTTCCATAAACCCAGGTCACCACTTAATGTAGGAATGTTAAAGATGAAAGATATGCTCTGTTTCTGGTCAGCTCCTTTATACCACTTTTTAGACTTTTCACTTTATGTTTCTAAACAGGTAGTTTTATAAGTCTCAAATATATTATAAGAATGAAAAATTTCAAATTTCCATAATTTTTTTTATTAATTTGATATGTTAGTTTGAATAATTTTATCAATGTCTCGCGCTTTCATTGGTTTTTTTTTAAATCCTTCATTTGGATAAAAGAGCAGGTTTTGTGTTTTTGAATGCTCTAATAAAAGTGCATGATAAAAACTCTCCTATTGCTATTATTTTTGGTTAATACCAATATGAAGCGAGTGCCTATTTCACATAGCTTTTGTTCTAAGTCGAGTATTCCAGATTGGCTGACACACACACACACACTTATAAATAATTAAAATTGACGACTAATCCCCAAAATCAAATTGAAAAATAATTTTAAAAAATTGATTATAATATTGGCACAATCTACAAAGTATTGCATTTTTTCTTATTCGTCTTTTATCATACACGCATGCCTTATTAGGATTCTAAATAAATAAAATGCAGGCAAATAAAGTTTAGAAGTCTGCAATTTCGAGGTGTTTACACCTCATGAATTTTTATTTGTGTCTTGTCATTTCTAATGAGAAATATTGTAAAATTTTTATATAAAATAAGCTTTACGAAATATCAATATAAAAGAAGTTATATATTGCTGGATAGCTGAGCTCTGCTATTGCATTGCGTAAATAATGAGATCTAATGGTAGTTAAATCCTTTTATTTATTCAGTGCATCAAATATAGTATTTATACATCAAATGATATGTCATTCCATTAAGAAATTTCTTCAAATATGCACTTAATTATTAATCGGTAAAATTTATAACATTTTTTAAAAATTAGAAATTAGGTTAACAGATCCTAAAACATAGATATAAACTAAAGAAAATTCAGTATTTGCATGAACTTTAGATCACGTAGAAAATAATTCAATTTTGTAAACTGAGCATAATTTATGAAAATAAATTAATCACATATAACTTTAATTAGAGTTAATTTATCTAAAGGAAGAGAATCGTATATAATTTAGTAGCAGCTCAAAAAGTTATGATTGGTGTTACCAATCATAACTTTTATAATTATTTCATCTTAATGTCATAATAATTATTCTTAATCATAACTTTAATAATTATTTCATCTTAATGTCAGACAATGCAAATTTATATCCTCCTCAAGAATACTATTTTGCAGTCCATTTTTTTCACTTCTTAATATTCTACAATACTAAAATTTTCTATAGTTAAATGCTCCGATGACGATTCACCACATAACAGTTTTTAGAATTAGTTATAATGGATTATTAATGAAATTTTGATTTGATAGAATTGGTGCCATATTGTAGTGAAATGGAGAAAAAATCGATGTCTAGAAACAATATTTATAACAATGAATTATAAATTAAAGAATAAAAAGTTGGAAGATAAATAAAAAATAAACTTTTAATATAGTAATAAAATATATTTTTAAAACTGTCTTTATTAAATTAATTTTTATAAAATCAGCAATGGCATTTACAAAGATACTTTTCAGAGGAATAGTTTATAAAAAGTATTTCTACTGGAAAATGATTTCTAAATAAATAATTTAAATGGCTGCTTTTTAGAAAAAAAAGTCACGCTTAGTCAGAGAAATTTATGAGCATGTAGAGAGAGAGTTATACAAGAATGTATTAATAATACTTTCAGCATTTTTGCCGTTTAAAAAACTATTTTTTACCCTTTTATTAACCTTTATAATTTTCTTATGAAGAATATATATATTTGTTTTCACAGGAAACAAACTGGAATGTCAGAAACAGAATTTACCTTTAACAATAAGTTCTAAATTATCTAGGGACTTCTTAGAAAGTATTTCAAAAGATTACATTTTGAAATTTCTGAGAAATTATTTGAAATTATATAGTAGACTTCGAATTTCTGAGAAATTTAATTAACAAGAGTTTACATTTACTTACAAAATATACATTCGTTCTAAGAATTCAATAGGATATCTAAGCAATGATTTTAATTTCTGCTGAAAAGAGTTCTACCACACTTTTTATTCTCCACAAATAAATATAGATGGCTTTTTTTTCTGGGCATGTGTTTAAAAATCATCGGCTCTCAGATGTCGCTTACATCATCTGACTAAAATTCAAAATTTCGAAATTCGCTCAAAAATAGTCCTCATGTGACTGTAGTGGGAGGATCAAAGAGGTCTTTATATAAGACATGACAATAGGAATTAGGAGTTTTATGAGCAAGATGCATAAAAGACTATACAAAGCTAATGTCAAAAATCTCTGGTATGTATCTCATTATGTATCTCGCACTTGCAAATAAAACCGATGCATTTATTTCACTATCATGACTTTTTTCATTACTAAACCACATACTTTCTTTTTGTAAGAAAAAAAAGGAAATTTTCGAAGAATTTACATTTTTTTTACTTCAAAATATTTTGAAATGGCGATTTTTTAAAAAACTTTTATATTTGATCTTATGGCGTAATCTTTGACATACCCAATAATTCCACGCTACAAAAGAAGAAAAAAGTTCTTAACAACTGAAAGTTTTTTTCCCCTCCATCATCTCTCACCAAAAGAAAATTCATCGATTAAACCATATTGTGTGAACTGCTGATAAGGACGCCCTGCATAACGATTGTACCAAGGGATACAGACGATTGGGTGAAAAAAAATGATAAAAAAAAGGTCTAAAAAAACTTAAAGGGGGAATAGCGACTAAAGAAATCTGACCAATCAAATCCTATTTCTTCTATGAGGATTACCCAAGTAAAGCGATGGTGACTTACTGAAGTAATTTACTGCGAGTAATCGTTTCGTGTCAGATTAAAAGAGTGTTATAAAAGTTCTCTTTTGTTTGGTCGTTGGGAGATTAGGGGGTTTTTTTTGTACTTGTCATTTTTTTCTTTCCCCGAGCTGGAATGGTAGTAGTTTTGGGAACTCTCAGTGTTAAACTTTTCCCAATTAGTCTGCTTGTGGTGGTGAAATCGCCGGGGAAGGATAATTTATGATGGTTTGGACCTCCACTGTAAATTGGACGTTGCTTTTAAGTGTAGAAAGGAAATTCTAACTTGTTTTGCTTTGATGAGTCGCTTTTTAGAAACGTTATAGTCCATTAGAACTGTTTTGAAAACCAGCTAGGTATGAGAAAAAAATATATAAAAAATCAATTTTATTATTTTAAGTTTAATTGGCTCTACGAAACAGTACTTTAAATTTACACATGGGTAATGTTCGTCGAGGGAGGAGGGATTGCGGATGAGAAGCTTTCGGCAGGGTGTTTGACTCTCGTCATATCTGTGGGTGCACGGAAAAGTGGTGGTCTGGCTCCTCCCTTCGATGACGGAACGTACTTCCTTAGAGAAGGGTTGTACAGTGGCCTTTAGAACTCCACCAAGTTCCTACCAGTGTTGCTGTTGCGGTCATTCAAGTATACTTATTATAAGAAGTATGGAAAAATCATTGCAAGCTGGAAGTTTTGGAACAAAACATAATTCATATTTTGCTTCTCTTAAACAAATCCATGCTTACTCCCCCCCCCCCAATCGATAGTTCACTCATTTTTAAATATCAAAAGTAAATATGTATAAAATGTAAAATTAATGCATTATTTTATACATGAAGTTCCTTTGCATATTTTAATGCTTATAGAAAGAGACGATCAACTCCCCACTCATGTCAGTAAATAGCATTCATCGGAGAAAATAATGCCCAATTAGCATTAGTTAAAAAGCCTTTCCACTAAGAAAAAATCCTCGAAATTATTAGTTTATAATTGTTGACACAAACATCAAATTTTCTGACGCAGAAAACTTCGGGAATTTATTTTTTTTAAAAATACATAACGAATTTTCAGCATGTGCTTTAGACATCGTAATTTCTGATATTTTCTTTTTGTGTGTACATTATCGAGCACACTTTAGATTGAAAAGAACTTATTTAATTATTTTTAATAAATAAAAATTCCGAGCAGAACATACATTTTCAGAACATCTTTATCAGGCATGTTTTGAAAGGAAATTTCTCCGCTTGGCTAATTTAATAAATAAATAAAAAAAAAATTAAACTATTTTCCGCCATTCTTCACTTGTCAATTTAAGCTACAATTTTTTAAACCACTTTCATTATTTTTCTAAGAATTCTGCGATTATTGACGAAACTAGCCTTTTGAAAACTTTTCAAGAAATTTTTTTTTTTTTTAGCTTCAAATTATTTTTTATTTCTCTAAAAGTATTAAGAAATATCTTAAAGACCGATAATTTGGTGAGTTTAAAAATTTAAAAATCGGTAAAAGATACACTTTTTATTAAAAAAAATGGTAATTATACAAACAAGAATTATTCATTCATTTTTACATGCTTTAAATAAAGCTCCATAAAGTCATATTTATGCATTTCTGCACTCGACAGAACTTTTCAATTAAAAACAGTTAAGTTAGTAAAAGACAAGCTACAGTTTATTTATTTTTAATAATTACATTAAGATTATGCAAAGAAAATCTGGAGGCATGGTTTAATTTCTTGAATAAGAAAAGATAATGTTTCAAAATGTTCAATTTTTAAAAGAGTATATTTTGAATCCTATACACTTTTTTAAAAATAAATTTTAAAAAAAAACGCAATAGAAAAATTACAGGCAGAATTAAGAGACTGCCATCCAATTAAAAATATGTATTTTATTTTTATTTATTTATTTATTTTTGAAATTTTTAGAAATTCAGTTCGGAAAGTAAAATTATTGCATAGAGAAAATTTTATTCGAGAGTGTTTATCGTGTTTTTTCGCAATATTCCAAATTTACGTTTTTAGTTTAAAAATTAAGCATTCATTAACTACATAAAAGCATTTTTTCTGTACAGATCTTGGTTTAGAATAACGAAGATATTTTTAATTGAATTTTTTTTGCATGCAATGAATGAACATAATTTATTTTTATTCTGATAATCAATAATATAAGTCAATAATTTGGAAAGATTTCGCAATCAAGAGAACCATTGTATATAAATAAAAAAAGAATCGCTTCGTTTCGAAAGTATTTAGTTTATTCCCCAACTCTTCCTATAAGTCATTTCCAATTTTGGTCAGAAAAATTATAAAATATTCAAGATCAGAGAGTTATACAAAGGAACAATATGATAGCCTTGAAGATTCAATTAGGAAACAACATAGGATAAAGCGAAGTGAAGATTATGTATTTAAGATAATGTTCATTTTGTTTATTTGCAATGAAGGCATATAAAAGTTTATAGCTGTTTATTTGCATTTTACACAATTACAGTCGTCTGTAGAATGCATAATGCATTTTTTGTTGAGTTTCGTAATACAGAGGCATTTTCCCTTCTATTCCATTGAGTTCAAAATATCACAAAGGTCAACTCAACACTTTTTCTGCCGAAACCACTGACAAATTTCATGCATCTCTTTTTTTTTTTTTTTTTTGAGTTTGGCAATTATTTTCTTTCTATACAGACAGACAGACAATCCATCAGTGGTCGATTGGGAGACTTTTCTACAAATCGAGAAACAAAGCCGATTTTGTCCATAGGACTCGCCGCAGTTTACATTTGTGTTCACATCCTTGTCGATGGATAAAGACGGCTGTTCAGAATGTGATCAAAGATCGATCTTGTCAAAAATTGGAAAATTTTGATGCAAGATCAAAGTGTGATCATTGAGCGTTCATAAAGCATTTTGCCTAAGGGTCATAAGTTTGAAGATTTTACATTTGAAAAATGAGTTGGTCTTCCTATTTTATTTACGAAGAAATCTTAAAGTCGAATTTTTTGATTATTTCAATTTTTTTGCCATACTTATTGTGCGAGAAATGAAAATTGTATTAGATTTTCAACAGTAACTTATTTCTGTTACAAAACTGAAAAAGCCTGTTTATGACATATTTTCCTAGAAATGAAACATGAAAGATAAGAACAGAGATAACTTTCCTATGACACGACTCCATTTCTGAAATGTTAACAGGTGCACGAAACATGGAGTAACTCGAACTCAATAAGCAATGTCAGAGGAAGAGCTTCAAAGATATTAAGTAATGGTAGATTCTTCAAACACCGACCGAACTATCAGAGGAGTTTGATCAGATTTCGGTCATTCCTCTAGGTATTTAGTTACAAACTTTCTTCCATTTTTTTTAGATGTAAGTAATCAAAAATACTCAATTTTTTTCCTTGGGGAGTGTTTTCACTGATAACGAAATCGCTGCGTTTTGTTGACGAAGATGACGAGCTGTGGATATGGCAGCAACAAAATAAATGTAGCCTTTTATTTTGAGATGATCCTGTTCGTAGAAAAAAAAAAAGAATAACTTGAGAAACACTTGTTTTCTCAGTAAATAAGAGGATTTACTTTGTTCCATTTGTTTTGCTTTCATTCCATCTCGATTAAAACTGTCTGACAATCCTTGAGTGGCGATAAAGAGAAGTGAAAAGCAGCTTACAGAGGGATGTTCGAAACAAGTTGGTCAAGTGACAAATCCGGTACATGCCCAAATGAGATTTTTGATTGAGAGCGATCCACCGATAGATTAAAAATAAAGAGCGGGAAAAGAGATCGACACTGATTAGACTTCTTTCAGAGAATTTAAGACTGAGATTCCAAAAAGGAAGAGGAAACATACTTTTAATTTCTCTACAAACCAGGTCTGCGAAATAGCTACTCTCTAAAAAATGCGAGTTATTAGCCATTGGCAAAATGACGGAAAACTCTGTCCAAATGCTAAGTGCTGATGAATCACTGGAATGCGGCTTATACATAAATATCGAAAGACCGGACATGATCTTCTTTAAGACAGACGGGAATAAAACTTGGTGGTTTCCAAAAGTAAAATCAGACAAAAATGAATCGTTCGCCTTTTAAAATTGAAACATAGTTACGCTTTTAACAGTCGTGTTCATTGTTTCTGATTTCTAGCATCTTTTTAAATATTTCTTTGACGGTCTCCAACGATTTATGTTGTTGGAGATTGAAATCAAACCGTTTTCCTTGTTTCAGAAAATATTGAATAGAGTGAATCTGTTTCGTCATTGAAAGCTGACGAGAAAGGATTCTGTTTCATATCTGTGCCAGACGAACTAGCAGAAGCGCTCTCTCCAAAACTTCCTGTACTAAAGTATTACTGTGGCAGAAAACTGCATCTTCAAATGAATGGGAAAAACTTCATTTCCAAATTCCAATATTCATAACAACGAATGATAAAATAAAAACTAAAGGAGAAAAAAGTAATAAAAAAATTTTTTTTGGTTGATTAATAAAAACGTCCTTTTGAGTGAAGAAATTTAACAAAGGAAATTTTTAATCTTTTTGCCAGTAAAATTCGAGATATCCATTTATTTATTGAATATAGTATTCATAAAATTATCTTTGAATAAAAGTTTTAAAAATAAATGAAATTGAATTCTAAAAAAATATTTGGAAGTTCTTTAAATTATAATTACGAATGATCAAAACGTGAGCTGACCCACATAAAACCTGACATACGCCTGAAGCGATTCAAAAATGGGACTCGGCGAATTCGAAGACATTTCTAAAGATTTATTGAGTCGGAAGGAAATCTTTAGTGTATGGAACTACAAAATCTTATCTGAAATGGCCGATCTGAAAATAATAAAATTCACAAGCAAACAAGAACTATATCAACATACTTGATGGTGAAATGGTTAATTGAATTCTTTAAAAACTTTTACTGATTTTTTTTTTTGGTAAAGAGCACCTACAACATATATAAGTTTTTAAATTTGAATGCAAGTAAATATTTACCATATATATTTTAAAGAGAGATTTAGAAAATGAACATTTTTTTCTTTATTATTTCTTTCATTGCTTAATAATTTCGAGAAACCAGGAAAAGACCGTGTGTGGTTCTCTAATGACATCAGTCACTTTTCCGAAAAATAATTTCAGAGGTTAGACTTAGTTTAACTGATAAAACTGCATATAATACTTTTATCGGAAAATAAATGTTGAGCAAAAACTAGGAAATTCATATCTGACTTTAAAAATTTGGTGTATTTTGTGTTAAGATGGAAGAATGGTGATTTAAATCCAGCAGGTGTCTTCCTTTTAACTGAGAGGGGAGGTAATTGGACATATTATCGACAGGACCAAATTTCTTTTGTTGCTTTTTGAGATACGCACCACGATCAGATAGATCGAACTATAGGCTTATGAAATGGGTGTAAATTTTGGATCAGTCGTATATTTAGAACCTTAAAATGTTAAATTTTATGTATTCTAACTAGTTTTGTTTTTGAGACATTGTTCTCACAAGATACATGGATAAATAGACTTCTTAAAGATGAATTTAACAACATTTTTTTAAAGGAATCTACAATTTTGGGGAAAAAATTCACATACCAAATTGTCTCGGGCCAAAATCTACAAGCAAACATAGTTAAAAAATAATTTTTCCTTTCCGAATCAGAGATGTCGGAAAAGTGAACATTATCGCAATCTTCACATGAAATTCCTTGATGATTACAATATTTTAATCTGTTACATTTCATATACAAGAAAGTAAAAGAGGAGAGTAAATGTATTAAATCTGTCTCATACACATGACATCCCTTAATTGAACGACCAAATGTAAAGCGGAACACGTTTCTTGTTGACGAAATGTGCAAAGTGTGATAAATTACTTAAAGCTATTTAAAGGAAATCTGGAAAAATATTTCTTGTACAACAATAGAGATTTTCCACATCAATTTTTTCTCGTTACAGACGCCCAACCACTTACTTGCCACGCTTTAGTAAAACTCTCTAATATCGGTTCTTCAATCTCCTAGAGAGGCGAGTGCTGAACAGCCACCCTTTTGCCATTGACTGAGTGCCCGTCTGCCGCTGGCTACATATTGCTGGTCGTAATCATCAATAACAATTTCATAAGAGAGCGCCTAATGACACGTTCCGAGACGCATAGGCCTTTAATTTTGTGGCAGTAGCTATTAAAAAACAAAAGCAAAAATTCGCACCCACCCTGCGATCCTGCTCTTAATGAGTTTAAATAAAGGCGATTGGGTTCCGGCATCATTTCAATACTGGTGGATCATTTCTGCTCTGGTACTCGTGTGGTCGAGTTCAGTCGTTGGTGGTCAGTTACCGCATCGCTGGTGTTGCGGTAGGTCGACTGACAGAAAACGCACACACAACTACCTGTTCCGCGGGATTTCGTTTGAATAAATTTTTCTCACGAGTGGGCATAAATTATGTTCCAGTCTTTCCTTATAAGGAGGAGGGCCTTTCTATATGGTGAATAGGTAAACGTTCCAAAGATTTCTGGAGACAGATTTATGATGGAATCGATTTGTATGGCGTCGCAGTCATATGACAAATTCCAGCATCTAACCATGCTGTAATATTCTTTTTTCAACCGGGTAATGTACAATGGATTCCAAAATTCAGTTATCTCGTCATATTATATCACGCTTTGTGACATTTCTTCATTCCGTGAAATGAATCATAGGATCAATAACTTGCTATACAGTATTTAATATCTGTATGTATGTGTCATAATATTTTTTTTTAATTTTAAATAAACTGATAAACTTTTATTACAACTGAAATAAAACATCCAAACACTTACAGAATGAAAAAAAAAAGACTTTCTAACAGATGCATGATTATATATTAAATCATATAAATACACATTAATACTTTCTAATATTTAATATATTTTTCTCACATTAATTATTCGGTTTTCTGTGGACTAGGTACTGTTTGTAATCCTATATGGAATGAACGATTTAAGTTTTTATTACAGTTAATAAAATATCTCATCAAAAAGTAGAACCGAACAGACATATGAAAATGCAAATATACCAGGAGAAATCCAATTAGTTTTTTCCAAATAACACTAAGACCACGAGACTAGACAAATCGTGGCAAAAGGAAAGTAAATATTAATCCAAAAGTTTCACGTATTGAAGTCCAAAACTGACTAGCAAGTATATACGAAAGAATTCCATTCTACTGATCCTTGCATTCTACTTTCATTTCATGTGAAGTGGGTCGTCTTCGCAGGTATTTATCTTTTAAGCAACAGCAGAAAAATAAACTATTTCCTACAATTATCTGAATGCCTCAACACTGCAGCATTAGTAAGCGACTGTCACATTCTCAACCTTTTGACTAATTTATGCAACGCATTAACAAGAAAATGTTGTTTCTTTCCAAATAAATGCGCAGAGCTGCTGAAATACCGTTTAATGATGACGCTTAATGTTATCTGCTTCATAATGCACAGCTACTTGCTATTCAATATCATGCCAGTACCCATGTCATCTGTTATGGACGCAGGTTAAGAACTTCGAGTTCAAGAACTGCGTGACTTATGCCTCAAATCGGCAAATATTAACTACAAATAGGTTTCTTTCAAATGATTTTTTTAAGAAATGATGGAATCCATTCATTACAAAAGGTCCACGCTTTTGCAGTTTCGAAATCCTCGATAGAGTATAGTGAATAATATACTGTGTGAAGCTGTGTACCATTACACATTCCTATTTTTCATGCAATTCTGAAATTTTGTGAAACAACTTCATTAGAATTCTTTCATTGAATAAATATTGATTCATACGATTCATATATAAATTCATACGATTGCTACCATCTTTTAAATTGAATTACGAACATTTTTGTTTTTTATAATAAATATAAAAAGCAAGATATTAAAGAGCTGATCAAATAAAAAAATTAAAACTTACAGGACTAGCAGGAGTTTAGGCCTAATGATTTACATATATGTATATATATATATATATATATATATATATATATAGAGAGAGAGAGAGAGAGAGAGAGAGAGAGAGAGACTAATTAGTAATAAAAACCAAGTTAAAAGGAAAAAAATAGAATCCAAATTAAACCAAATAAAATAATAATATATATGTATATATATATTACTTTGTATTACTTTTTCCTAGCAGGATCGGAATTAATTTTTGAAAAAATGTATTTCTGAGAAATTTATCAATACATTCCAAATTTCTATTATCAATTATTTTAATATCCTTTTGAACAAACAGTAACAACAAATGATGTAGGACTTACGAATATTCGTTTTAATGGGAAATGCATTTATCTTCAGAATTCTACTACTTCAACAGGAAAAAAGCAATTTTCCTGTTGGAAGTAGTAGAATTCTTTGATTTATTTTGAAGTACGAAACAAAATTTGTATTCAAAACGACATTTATGAAAACACAGTTAAATGAATAGATTAAATTGATGTTTTGAGACTTCGTATAAAATGATTAGGTTCTGAAAATATAAAAACTCCTGTTGGTTTAGTTTGATTGGAATTGAATGCTACAGAGAATTTTAACTTAAAAAAAGCCCATTCAAACATAAATCTTGCATGCCTTCGGGGAAATTTTCATAAAATAGTTTTAAATCATTTCACCTAATGCATATAATTTAAGAAGCTGCGATTTAATGAAAGAGCCTGTTTTATAAAACAAGAATTAAATCAAAGTGGCAAGTGATGAAAGCTGTGTAAAAATATAAATTATTGATACTTTTCTGTTACGTTTCTTAGTTGAGAATAAATTTTTATTGTTGATTTGTTGGAATTCAACACATTTTCTGTAAGTTTTGATTATTTGCTTGACTACATACCGCCTTAAATAGCGGATCGTTTCATAAATGATGATTGGGTTTTTTTTTTTAAATATGAGTTTCCAATTTAATTTCATATGTTCATGTTAAAGATAGAAAATATTATTCCGAACTTCTTGTAAATAAATGCGATTGGAACCGATAAAAGTAAAATAGCTTAAGAACGATTCGGAATGGAATCTAGTTTATGACAAGGCAACGTAGTACTTTTGATTTTTATAACTATTGTTTCGAATACCTTTGTTCCATTAATATGTTCTTTATTTCCAGGTCTATTTTCAACGTATAATAGAAAATACGTGGGTATATCTTATCACTTGCTTGACAATGATGTGACCGTTTATATTTTGCTGAAGTCCTTCCGATAAAAGAAATGCGTTAATCTGCGTCTTTAGGCCCATGATTCGAAATGGTTCCCCAAATTTCTATTTATGAATCTTGAGTTATTAAAAGCAAAGGCTGTAACAAGTCGTGGGGATGACTTGAAGCTTACAGCCTATGGTTCTCTGTAATTTTGTAAAAAGGTTTTTTCAACACATTCCCTAATTTTATGAAAATAAGAAAATAAAATAAAGAATTACTGATGAAGTATACTGATTCTAATGTAAATAAGAAGCAATAATGAATAAATGAGACGAAGACTAATGACTAATAAAAACAAAACAAAAAATTATGCTTTTGTCTAAAACTTCACATAATGTCAATGTCAGCATTAATAAATATGGTTTTAGATTCTGATTATTTTTTATTTGGCGCATGAAACTGACTGGAATATATATTTTACACAGTTTGTAAATATGAAAAATATTGATGTTTCAAATTCCTATTGTCGTTTTTAATCAAATTATATCTATAAAAATTATTAATAACAAATCTCCATGGCACAAAATTGAAACAAAGAAGTTATTAAAAAGAAAAATAATAGCTACTAAATTAATATTATTTCGAATATTGTGAAAGAATTAAGAAAATTTAGAACTTTTGTCAACAGCAATATTAAAAAGGAATACATTACATAGTGCAGATCCCTGAAAGCAATTTAATCACCGAATCTAAAAGGTTTGGATCGTATCTTGTAAAAAATAGTCTTTTGCCAAATAAAATATTTTACAATAATTTGGCTTATGAAAATGCTTAGGATATCGCCAATGCTTTTGAAACTTATTTTAACTCTGTTTCTAAGTCTAACATTGACTGTGATGGAATCATTGATAGTTACTTCGGCGATTTCTTTAAAATTGATACTATTATTTAGGAAAATGCGATTTTGGCAATGAAAGAGTAGAATTTATTTTTACCTCCCACAATATTCCTTCTTTTATGAATAAAGAGCGTGCAAGATTCCTCATTTATCCTCTCCAAATTTTACAACTTCCTTAAAATACAAACACATTTTCTGGTGTTTGGAAGCAAATCAAAAACATTAAAGATCATAAAATAAGGTAACACAAATGATTATAAAAATGATCTACCCTTGCAATTTTAATTTCTTGCCTAAAATATTTGAAACTGTAATATTATTGCAATACAAGCAATCGAGGTCTACAAGCTTATTTTGTTCAAGAAAATGATGTTATCATTTGAAAATAATTGTCAACTCAATTTTACATATGTTGTGGTAAATGGAATAAACTGATGATTATGTATAATTATTCATAGTGACCCATCATTTCGGTGGGGCTTATGAATAAGCAAGTGCGATTGCGCAGAATCTCCGAACGAATCACATTTACTGTAACGTACTCTAAAGTCCGATTCAGTTGATTTTTAACGAATATTGACTTCCATATTCATTTTACTGATCGACTTTATTCTTATTTATATTATCGACTACTATGCGTGTACATTTAATAATAACGCATTTCCTCGGTTTGCAAGTTCTTCTGTCATCCTGAATTTCAGATTTTAATTTCACTTATGAATAAACTTTGTTGCATTTTAAAATTTTCCAAAAATCTTATTTACTGAAGATGAAAGTTTCTTTGGGCTCATCAGGATCCGAGTCACTTTGCAAAGCGACTCGGATAATTTGAGTCAACGGCGCAAGAACAGCGCGCTGCTTCTGAACGTAGAGAAACGTAGCATCATTAGTTACGCTCGGAAGTCTCGACTTTTGGTTTATTCATGTCAGACCGGCAATACCATTTTATATCGCTTAGATTCAGTTCGCCATTTTGTAGCTGTTTTCATCACAGAAATTTCTTTAAAAGTATACTTTCTGGCCCAGTCTCAAAAGCTAAGTGAACTTGGAATTTCCAACGGAGTCGAACTTAAGAATTTTCCAATGAACAAGATTTGAAGGTTCTGTATTCGAGGCTTCCAGAGAGATCTTAAAGTATCGTTTGCAAATTGAAATTATGAACTGATGTATTACTTTTTTCCTCAAAATACGTTTGTATGCGACACCCATTACGGTCAAACAACAATAACCAACAATAATAACTTTAGTTATAAAACGATGGGAATATTTTTTTGCTCAGTTTTATACTAAATAGGACCAACAGGAACTAAACGTGACAGAAAGGACTGTGTGAGATGGTGAAATCTGCAATTCATTCAGAAATACATTTATTGACAAGCAATGAAATTCTACCTTTTTGAAGCATTTTCTCAACTGAAAGTATATACCTATCCCCAATGGCTTATAAATGAACTAATGGGCAAGGATAAGAACAGACACATGAATATAAAGATGCTTAATAACGTTGAATTCGGAAGAAATCACAAAAAATCCGATTCAACTCCGACTGCATCTCAAATTGAGAGGGAAAATTCAATGTAATCCCTAAAGCAAAACTTCAGCCAAATGATTCCGTGGCATCCTACTTTTTTATCTCTTGGAGACGATAATTATTATTTTTGTTTTCACCATCTTTATACTTTAAAAGAAGAAAACCACGGTACGGTATACACTCGTTACACTCGTCCCTAAAAGTACACAACTGCTCCATACACAAACGAAATCTGATGATTAAACTGTAGACCAGAGCTATTGTCTAGTGATAAATTTCTTTAGTGATAGACCATTTATGATTATAATAAAATAAGGTAAATCAAATCAAATAATTCAGCAGTAAAATAAAGTTTTTTTATGTTAATAAATAACGACACTTATGTCTATAATAAAATAATTAATATATTATATTAATAATATATATTATGATACAATATATTAATGGTAACACTTATGACTATAATAAAATAAAGTGAATCTACTCAAATAATTCAGCAATAAAATAGAGTTATTTTATATTAAATCAGTAATATAAATTTCTTTTAAATTCAATTCCTACTTAGGTCAACAAAGAAAAACTTTATTTTAGTTACTTTTTATCAAACAATTATCAAAAAAATTATTAAGTATCAAAAAATAAGTATCAAAAAATTATTGATTTTCGCAAGAATTGAACTCGCATTCTTCACCTTCACGCGAAAAATACTGAAGTCCTTGCATTTTACCGATTGAACTGTTGATTTCAATTTGTATTACAAACTGCTAAAACTCTATTTAAAGGATTAAAAATTGATGAAATTTAATTAATTTAATAATATTTGAAAAAACTGTATTAACATCAAGTGTCATCCACTGCAAGTTTAAAAAATGTATTTGAACTTGAGTGGATGAATAAAATGTATTTTATTAACGATTGAAAATTTAAACAAGATCTATAAATATATACAGGGAGAGTGTGAACTAATAGTAGGAATTGAAAAATATCGACACTTTTAATTTCCAATATCTCGCGTATTGTTTTCTTGAATAAAATAAGCAAGAAACTGCATCCTCCCCTCCTCTTTTTTCATTGAAAACGAGTTTTTAATTTAACATTTTCAAAATGTTGCTCCTTCCATATGTATGTTTCAAGATTAAAAATAATAAGGAAATGTTTTTTAAAAAGGAATTTTATTTACATATTATGAAGTATTTTTTCAGTCAAAGTATTTCAACTATGGCAATCAAAATAAAATCTTAAATCAAATGAATCTTGACAATGAAATAACATTCTTCCATGTTCTAATTGTTTTATACGTGGTTTAATATCCTTATATGCCTCCCACTATCACGATTCGGTTTCGATACACACATCTTCGATGGAATATATCTTCTATTTAGCACGTCGGATGCTGCATGCATCGCCCATGATTCCCATTTTCTCTCTTATTAGATCAATCTTCTTGACTATATTTAAAATATAACAAAAAAGAAATTATCAAATTAATTCGAACGGCCTGATTCACAGACTTGAAAAGTGGCAATGGACATTAATAGAACACTAGTATAAGCCAGATCTTTGTCTCCGCTATTTTTACCTTTTTTTTTGTTGTTAGTTTATTCTACCATTTCTTTATGACAGAAATTCTGGAATCTGGCTACAAATTTTTTTTTCAATTTCATAATCTGATGTCACTTCTCAGATGCGGTATATTAAAATAAAGTGATTATAAAAGTATTTTATTATTATGGGATATGCAGGAATATGCCAAAATTCAGAACTCAAGTTCATCAAGATGTGAGTGGAAAATCGATTATAAAAAATTTCATCCTCACGAACATGACAAAAATCACGTTAACAAAACGAGTTTGATACGCAGCTATTTTTATTGGAGGCAGAATAGGTGAACAGGGCCACTAAGGAAAACAAGTGAATCACGAAGAATGGAGCATGCCGATTTACGAAGTAAGAATAAAAATCGATCGTTTAAAACAAAGTAATGCTACAGCACATAGTTTAAACCGTTGGGAAAAAATGCAATTCTTTCACCAGAAATATTCAGATTCAAGGAATGATATATGTTGCAAGTTCAGTTTATGCTGTGGAGGGGGAAAAAATGTTCTTGCCACTTGTCAAGCTTTGTCGAAAAATTTTACTCCTTACTGGATATGTCATTTGTACAAAACCATTTTTTTCCACCAGAGTGCTTCTGACTTTCCTTTCGGTTGGAGAAAAATCAAATTTTCATTCAATTTTTTTTTTAAAGCACACATTTTCCCATTTGCAGTTTTTGCCCCTAAGTTTCTCCACCTGCGCATCTACGTCATTCTCTTCCGAGTGAGAGTGGAGTAAGTCGCAGCATTCTGGTTATGAGATGTGAGCCGAGTTTCGGAGATTCTATCCCCGTGGAACTGATATATTACATACATTCAAAATAATGGATCGAACGCTTATTCGAATGTGAATGCTTATTTACGGAAGTGATGCCAAAAGGCTTTTATATTATCTCTAACTTAATATTTTTAATGACGCTGCGTCGAATGAGTTTTAAGTTTTGAAATGTGTTCAGTCATTCATTTTTTAACCCTTTGCACGAGGATGGTGACTCTCACTCACCATTCAAAACGGCGCATCATTTTGACGTCTTATTCATTTATTTGTCAATTTTGATTGTTTAAAACGCCTGAAAAATGGTGAAAAGATGTAGATTCATTTTTCAAAGGAATTCTATTTAAAACAGTCAAGTATATTTATTTTTCAGAGTAGTAGGCAAATCTCTGTATTATGCATCGAATTACTTTTCCGAGTGCATGTGTAAAACTCATGTATGTACAAATATACTAATACTAAAAATACATGCGTAATAACAGCACCTATTTCATCAAGTTATACAAATTTAGGAGCGATAATTAAGGAACATGGAGCATTTTATAGGATTTCGTGCATAATGCCACTTAAAACAGAAAAAGTAGCAATTGCTGTGGTCCAGTCAGCAGAACATCTAGTTTAATATTTGTTGCTAAATGGTTTGAATCCCAGCCACTGTGTTTTGTCCAAAGACTGGAATTCTCTCATTTAAATTGTTTAGCCTCTGAAATTTTCTTAAAATTCAATTTGAATTGTTCTCGAACTTTTTATGCTTGTATAAAAACTGAGTTCCATCAGTGGTCTTCCATCACTGAGTTCCATCAGTTCTCAATTTCGTGCTGTTATAAATTGCTTCATTCTAATAAATTTGTTTTGTTTTTTTAAATGAATGGCGTTGTCTTTTAGAACTTCGTGACAATGTCTTCAGGTAAATAATCTGCCGAAAATTAAAAAAGCTTGCATGATTTGCAATTTTCTTCCAATATTTGTTTTTCTTAAAGAACCTATATTAATGAAAATTATATATTTTTCATATTTTTATTTTATTTTCTATCTCTATGATTTTTTTTTCTTTTTTGCTTCTTATTGATTAAAAAAAAAAGGCCTGAAGTAACTTCTCAGAGCCTCATGAGATGTCGCTACAATTGCAGACATGGGGAAGGACAAAAAGGCTTGGCATTCATTCCATCTTTTTCTAAATTGTCTTATTTTTAGAATTAGAAATTGATATTGTGAAAATGCAGCACTATTGCTTTTAGGAAAGGGTCTCAACCGAAACGAATTCCTAAAACCAACCCAAATGTTTCACATCGCTGGCAAAAGATTAGGTTACATTTAAGACCATTTCAAGGGAAGAATTTTTATTTAACTTGACTACTCCTCTATTGTCTATGTTACTATTGAAAATTCTCACTTTGGAAGCCTTAAATTATTTCTTCATTTTTTTTAAACAATAGCAAACATTGCTATTCTATCTGCAACGACTCAAAAGTTATTTCAGCTGAAATGTTTTTGTTAATGAAAGCTCGCACTCCTTTGCAAATGATTGTTTGAAAATAGCTTGGAAAATATAGCCTTATACATATGCATATATATTTCAGATTCTGGCTCGTAGACAAACATATTGTACTGCAAATGTTATTTTTGTATATAATAATCTAAAAGGAAGAATTCAGAAGTTTCAGAATTCCGAATGAATGTGAGAATAGTCTCGCTCCATTGATGCGATGTCATTTCCTGTGGTCAGGAATGAGTCACGTTTGTACGAGTGTTTCATAACGAAGCATCCATTAGTCATCCGAAATTTCAAATTCTGTGTATGCACTAATAAAGCTTGAATTCCTTGAGATCATTTCAAGTAGATTGAAATCTAAGCTTTTTTTTTTTTTTTTGAAATGGCTAATGAGTCGAGATTCTGCGCACTGTTCTCCTTCACCGAGAGCCTCTTCTGTGGGAGAGCAGCTTCGCCATTCTCTTAACCGATCAAACAAAAGAAAATACAAATCCGTTGATATCGGCAACATGTAAGCTATAAAAATTTTACATTTCTAAAAAAAATATTTATTGTAAGTTTAGATGTATTTCACCGTGTTTAAGGTATACGTTATAAGGTAGATCGCTTATAAGGTATACGAGAAAGTTAAAAAGAATAGTTCCTTATAGAAACATTAATAATGGTTCATTATTCACATTTCATAATTGTTCTGGTTTTTGCATGTTATATTGCGTTACTCTTTATATTCCCTTAGTCCTTAGAATATTTAAAAAAGTTCGAGCATATATTTCAATAATATGTATAATATATGTGAAGTATATAAGTAAGTGAAGTGAATACATAATATATATATATATATATATATATATATATATATATATAACCTAACGTTAAACATTAACATATTACAAATACGTTAAAATGTGAAACTAAGTTAACCACCTTATTAAAAAAAAAAAAAAAAAACTTGCCGCGATGGTGCACCACTACGGCTTCAAAAAACAGTGAATCTTTTATCCGCACCTACATGCTGAAAATGAAGGCATTTTCGGGGATGACACTGAGGCAAAGAAATATTGAAACAAACAGAGGAAAGAGCCGAAAAAATTCAAAAATAACAGCGGCAGATGCGTAATCATACACACCCTGTGTCTAAACTCTTTCAGATAAACAGCAAGCCTCACTGCTAAAGAAACTTGAGAGTTTGTCTAGAAACCGTGAGCTTATTTTTTTTATCTTTTCTTTTTTCGTTATATTTCGTTTATTATTATTTCTTTACTTCATAGAAACGTACAGAAAATGGCGTTATTGCTCGCATAAAGTTTTTCCAGCGAGGTTGTAATTAAATTCAGATTTCGAGCTCAAATAATGCAATATGGCGGGAAAACTAAAAAAAAACTCCAGACAACTGTTTTTCTGTTTTGCTGAAATGTATGTTTGTTGCATGGGATTTTGATAGGAAGGGGAAAAGGTTGCTGCCATTCACTACTTCAGAAATTTTGGTCAGAGAAGAGAAGATTATATTTCGTCTCTGCTGTTGAATTTATTTGTATTGACTCTTTTGTATTTGGATGTAAAAACTGAAGTCTTCGCGTTTCATTTGGAAGACAATACAACAAATACAAATTTAGGAGCTATTTCTAAATACAGAATTACATCGATGGAGATTTGTTATATATTATTAATGTAAGGTTAAGGAGAATGAATTATTTGAAAACTTGTGGTTGTTATTTTAAAAAAAAACGCATATAAAATCTTAAAACATAGAAAGTTTCCATGTCTTCTTTTATAAATTTCAGATCTAATTTATAAGGAGACCAATCGGTGAACTTGGACTACTGGAATAAAAGACTGCTGGTGTTATTGGAATGAAAAAAAGCAGTAAAATTATTGCTTATTGCAAATGAGCTTGCATGACAAAAACAACGCACACCTATAATAGAAATAAATTTGTCATTTTCACATATCAATGTCGTCATTGGACTACATTTTCAAATTTCAGGGTTTTTTTATATATATCTGTAAAGTATACAAAAATGCCCCCCCCCCCACTTACAAAAAAAACAAAAAAAAAAACATTGGAGTTTTGAGCAGCGGATTGAATTAAAGTTTCATTCCATAGCAAAAAGGTCAACTTTGAACTTTCTATACCTATGAATACTGAAATCTATTTTTATTATACATCAAACAGGAAAAGAGATGACGAAATGAAACAGTGAATCATTTTTATTGATGGTTAGAGTTATAGTATTAACATAATCCACTAATCAGGTGATTTATTACAGTTTATTTTACGACTCAAAATGCAGCAACACAGTGAAATAGAGAGAAGAAAATGAGGTGTAAAATTGCTTTGATCTCTAGTTTAAAGTTGCGATTTCAGCTGCCAGTGTGCATATCAGTGTTCTATCTGGAAATGAAAATATTAAAACCAGATAGCTTTTGACAGTTTGGAATTAATAAATTCAATGAATGCCCTGTTTTGAAGTTCTACGAAGTACTACCACAAGACCAACTTTCTCTTATGAACTCGCAACTTCTTTTCCAAAAATTCCAGCCACACTCGCAAGAGGATGCTTTCAACATCACAAACGTCAGTATTTAATGCAATAGCGTTGGTCTCATTAACACAAACTTTTCGAACAACACAAAGACTGTTTGAGGATGAAGCTCATAATTTTGGTTCGTTATTATATGATTAGAGAGACACTGAACCTACAATCCTTCTCCCAACTTCTGCGCCTCACTACTGAATCATCGATACCAAACTTTAAGTTATCCGAGCCCAAATAACGATGCTTCGTGATGATAGGGTCCAATGAAATGGTTCGTGATGAAACCTTTTGCAAAGTTGCCATGCCACTAAAGAGCTTCACAAGTGTCGAAATACTCTGGTCCATACATGATTTATAAGCAGAAAAATATATGCTTCCATACTGCATGAAAAATTTTGTGGAATTAATGTTTAACCATGCTTCCTTTTACTTTTTGCTTAACTCAGAATAATGAAATATGCCTTATGTACGAATAAGCGCCAAAACACCAACCCATTCCATTCATCCAGCCTCCCTCACTTTCGTCATGGAAATATGATATAGATTGACTATGGAAAATTTCATATTTTTAACTAGTTATTCCAGAATTCTTTTTATATCAAGAAAGCCTACTTATTGTGTAGATTTATCTCTTAGGGTAGTTTTTTTTTTCTATTAAAGTTTTTACTTTCTCGTACACAAAGAGAAATTTTTGCAAGCGTCCAGAAATTTCGCATTGAAATATTGATGAAATTCAACATTTGAGATGTCCCTCTCTCTGTAAAAACACATTTGTGGAATTATGTCTGTCCTTTAGTCTATAAATACGAAAATTAAAAAAAAATATCAAGACCTACACTCAACAGGCCACTCCATTACAACTGAATCAACAGGATTTGTTGCGACCGATTACTCGTATATTTTTCACCCAACCTGTTACCAATTCTCCAGTTTATATGAGCAAAAGGTATACGATTTATGGTCTTTTCACTCATTTTGCAGTTTTCTGTCAAATCTGTGGACGGGAGTCTATCTTTGAAGAAAGAAAAGTTCTTCTGGTAATCAAGAAAGACATCTTTGCATATTATCAAAAACGATTAAAAAACTTAGTTACATAAAATGGAGCTAGATTAATCACTATATTTATGGAAGAGTATAAATTTGTATTAATATTATTTTTATATATTGATTTATTGATGTGTTTATGGAGATTTTGACCTCAGTCGATGGACACGATTCTATACTGTTCGTTCTAGGATCTCAGAATAGCACTTTTTGGAGATTGTACTCCGTTAAGGGATAGTTCGCAGAGAGATAAGCAGTTATTGCGCCGCCTAATCCCACGAATCTGATCCAACCTCAATTCAGCCCACTGAGAAATGTAAACATGATTCTTTCCCTTTTCTCTCCACCCCCCCCCCCCCCCGTTTTTTTTGAAAGAAAAAAAAAGCGCTTTTTTACTCATGCAAAAAGATGCGGAAGGTTTCCGAATCAGAGAATGCGCAGCACTTGCACAATGCTTCATAAAACATGTATAGTGTGTTAGAACATGAGAAAGTCCAGGATAGAATGTTCCCGCTGGTTCTTAAGAATAAATATTTTCTTTGTGTTGAGATTCAACACTAAAAAGGCGAAAATAATTAATTTAGAATTTCACAGGATTTAAAAAGAATAATGCCATCAACAGTAGGAAGATGTACAATTTTCCCACTGTTTTTGAAAACCCATCATCGCGAAGTATTTATTTCGAGTTCTGTTACCGAATGAATTCTTAACATCTACAGACAGTGCTACAAAATGGGTCCTTGGGGAGAAAAATCATTCCTGGCGAAGGATAAAATATCCCTTTTTTAGTTTTTCAACCTTATTATGTCTAGGACTGCGGCGAAGTAGGAAAAAAGGGGATGGAAAATAATAGAGAAGGAATACAGTTTTATTTTTATATTCTTCGCTATTTCTTTTTATATTTTTGGAGACTCAACGTATGAAAACGATTAAGAAACGAAAGCAGTGACGAAAAAAATTCTTCCAGGCAAAATGATATAAAAGAAAAAATCTTTTTTTTTTCCCCTCTTTCTTTTTGTATTGCTTTTTGTGAAAAATCGGAAGGAAGGGAAATTAAATCACCCTTGCTAGTAGCTTTCTTTGGATCGAAATATTAGACAGTCCCGATCTAACGTTTTGGACGAATTTTTCTCTCCCCCCCCCCCTCTCTTTTTTTTGGGAGGGGGGATCTTCTGCAAAAAAAGGAATTCGAGATCTTCTTTTTACTTTTAAATCAACAATAGTATGAAGGATAAACTTATAAATCATCACTAGAAGTCAAAGAAAATTAATTTCCATTATTTACTAAAACTATATTTTTTCAACAGTTATTGACATTTGGAACCATGCAGTTGGATATATTTTAACTTCTTTTTCCTGCCGTATTACTAAAATATGGGAGTTCGGATGTTTTGGTTTTCCTCATTGGAACGTCGGAATATATAGATTTTAACAATTTTACTTTTATTTTTAACGCTTCTACATTTTTGTAGAACTTTAATCACTTGGATTGCGAAATATTCCTTTAAAAAGATGATATCGATAATTTTACACAGGTTTCAGCTTTATTCAGTGCCGCTTCTAAATGTATATTACTGCTACAAAAAAAGACAAAGTGTTGCTACCCGATAATTCATTTTAAAAATTTATCAGCGCGGCATTACTTGAGATTGGATTGGTGAATGAAAGATGAAGCGGGCGTTTTATTTTTATTTATTAATTCTTATTTCCGGCCATTCTTGTGTTAAAGCATAGTGATTTGACGAAATGCGCAATGATTGACAGGCTTATCCATTCACTCGATTATTACATTTCAAATAAAATCGTCAATAAATGATTATATAAATTGAAATATGTTTTATCTCAAATATATAAAAATTACTAATTAGTATGCAAAAAGTTCTTATTGAAACTTCACAGATAGCGCCTTGAAAGTCATCTGGATTCAACAAGAGCGCTAAGAATTGAAAAAGATTGAAATCACTGCTGAATAGTATACTTACTTGTTCAAACACGAATGTTAATAATGCTATTTATATGACTGATAATATGGAAGGAAAAAAAACCCTGCCATAAGTACCTTTACAACAGCTCATTTATAATGATATTTATATTATCATTTAATAATAACATCTTTTGTGATTAGTTAAAGTAGGCACTGTTTTTGATTTTTCTAAAAAAACACAATGAAAGTTAAAAGCTGAGATACATTTTGAATATCATTAAAATTTTGAATGATATTAATTGCTTTTCTTTCTTTCTTTTTTTTTTATTGAAATATATATATTTAACGAGTAAACTTTTTTTGCCTCCCTCAAAGCATTTGAGCTATTCAATTATATGAACTAATAAAGATTTTTGTGAATTTAGATTATGATAATTAAATGTGAATAACTTGATAATTGAGAAGCATTTCATTCCCACGTTTAATAAATCGCAAGATAAGAAAAGGGTGAGGATGTAAGTCAAAACATTTTTTTTTTTTTTTTTGGATTGGTTACAACGACAGCCTTTTAACAGGCCAGACTTTATCCTCGTTTTTTCCGCATTCGCTAATTGAATCGTCTCATTTTAAACACACACCTGTTCCACATTCTGTTAACAACCAGCTGTCTCACAGGGGTAGACGCGAACATGTACGGCAAATCAACAACTAGGGAAAATTAAAAGAGAAGCAAACTCTTCTAAGTTGTCCAAAAACCATTCTTTGGTGGAGGGCACCTCATTCGAATTAATTACTTAATCACATCTTTAAAGAAAACGGCAGCAGACACTTCAAATGAAAATGAAGCGATGTCTTTTAAAACGTCACGATTGTTGAGGTGAGTGATTGGATGTATATATAAAGTATCATTACCTACATGAACAGAGGCAACAGAGGAAAAAAAAAAAAAACTTGGGGAGGACTCTGGATTGACAAGGGAGGTCTGTCTGTCTATCCATGCAAAGCAGGTGAAACCGTCTACGATCCTTCTTCTCACGAATGATCATAAAAAAGTAGTAAATCCAAGGCGGCATAAAGCATAACCAGTTTTCCTACTTTAATGATGCAGACTTTCAAAGTGGTTGGGAGGAGCGAAAGGTTGAATCTACGTTTCTAATTGGTCAGGTTCAGCCGGCATTATTATTGTTGTTGCTTTCTTCTATTACTTCTTAGTCACGCATTTGGCTCATCTGTTAAAATGTCCAGACTTTTTTCTTGATGATTTTATTTCCTTTTTTTCCCCCATATTGCTTGGTATACGTTTGTTGCCCCCTCCCCTTCTCCTCCTCTTGCCACATCCTCCGCGATTTGCGCTTGGTCCTCTGTTTTTTCTTTTTAAATAATAAATAAAATAAAATCAGCAAGATTGCTTCTATTACAGCAGTTTTGCAACATCTCGGCGAATTTGTTGCGTTTGGTTGTGGCACCATCCACGCTTTGGCTGTATAAAAAGATCGCCAAATGACGTCATCTCAATGATGTCGAAAGAAAGGATAGGTTATGACATTGACTAGGATTGTAATATTGGCCTATTTAAGGCTGAATTCTGCGCTTTTGGCATTTAAGAATTTCTTTTCCATTTTTAGCTCCTTTTTCATTCATGGTTTTAAATACCATTCTTTTATAACTGATTCTGTTAAAATAGTGTCATCTCAGACTATCTTATTTGTACCGATTCTCTATCATCCTTGGATTCTCTGAAGTGTATTTCTTCGTCTAACAACATAATCGTTGAAATCCAAGAGCAAATTAAAAGCCTGAAAATATCTCAATAGTTTTTGCATTTGTTCGTGGACACACGGGCATTTATGGAAATGAGAGGGCCGATTGACTTGCAAAAGCTGCCATTAAGCGCAAAATCGACATCGACGTTAATATTCCTAAATTCTTTTACAAGAAGATTACGAGTGAAAAAATGGTGGAGTCTTGGAATCAAGAATATCTCCTTTCAAATAAAGGGAGCTTAACAAAGAAATTTTTTCCATCCATTAATAAGAGACTGTCATGCCATCATTTTTATACTAATTACTAAATAACCCAATTTCTAACTGGTCATGGTAACTTTAAAAGTTATTTGTACAAATTTAATTTGTTTCCGTCATCTTCCTGCGATTGTAATATTGGTGGGGAGGAAAATGTTGATCATGTGCTCCTTCTATGTTCCAAGTTTGTCAAAGAAAGACAGTTCCTAAGACTGGCTCTCAAGGACATGAATATAAATTGGCTTCCAGAGTTTCACCAACTTATTTCCACTAGTTGTGCTTTCGAAAATTTCTGTAAATTTATTGTTAACATCTGTAATCCTTCATAACTCTTAAATTTTCTTCTTTTTCTTTTTGTAATGTGTTACATACCTTGTTCTGTAAGCCCCGTGTGATACTTTGTGGTGCACGGGGGATTTATAAATGTTCAATAAAAAAAAAGATTCTGTTGTTTTATAATTAATATTTAATATTAAATTTTTCAAATAGCCAACAATCAATCACCAAATGAAGTAATTAAAAAAAAAGTTATGTTACTTTAGTGACTATGATTGCAGCAATGTTTCTATATTTCTGCTTCTACGTGTTTGTACTTCTATTGTGCATATAAGGACCCTTTTTGTTCTTTTTTGAGATCATTAAAAAAAATTGTGTCTGTATTTTTGGAATTGAATCATAAGCTTATTATTAATCCATTTTGTTTATTTATAAAATCATATGTTTAGTAATTTTGAAAATTTTGAAACGTGGAAGGGCCTTGTGGTGAAATTCGTCAATTAAATTTTAAAAATTAAAAAAAAAAAACAGTGGAAAAACTATTTTGAATCTATTAATATTGCCGAAGTAGTTTAATGATATTTACGAAAAAAGTTTTCTTTTGCTTTTGCTTTTTCCCCCCTTAGGAAACATAATCTAGATTAATAGAAAAGCCTCTTCTAAGCATCTTCACTAATAAGAAAATAAAATATGCGCGTGCATGATTTATGGCTTTTAAAAGAGTGAAGAAAAACAGCTTTTATTTTGACACACAGCTTATTATCAAAATTGGATATGTGTATTAAATTTCATACCAAATACACTGAAGGATTGATAATTTGTCGAGCATTAATGCATTGGAATGCGATAATTAAAAATATGACTTAGCTTAATGAAATTTGGTTAATGGCCTTGTAATGAAAACTGTGGATATGTATAGAACTGTGGTTTCACCCAATTCAGTGCAACGAGTCCCAAACGCATGTTCAATTTCTTTCTTTATGCCAATAGCACAGAACGAGCCATATCGAGGGAGTGAAGTGGAGGAGGAAGATGGAGCTTGCAGAGTTTGCTGTGACATTCAAAGCTTTGCCGCCATTTTTCCTACCCAACGCAATTTGTTTCAAGTATTGGTATAGAGATATTCGGGTAGAGTAGACAGATTCTAATAGAGAAAAAACGGAAATCATAGCTGGTTTCAGATTACTTTAAACATTTTTTTTTCGTGATAATTGTAGCAGAGCGTTAGAACTAAGTTGCACTTGCACCCGATTTCTTTATTCAGACGAAAGAATTTTTTTCTTTATATCTTAGTGTATACCATTCATTTCATTTTACCATTATTTTCGTTTGGCTTCTTGCAAGCATTATATAACTGACATTTATTTCCGGTATAGTAAGAAACGATTTAAAGTTAAAATATAAATGACAAATTCGAAATTGTTCAAATAAATTGTTTCTTCAATTAACTGATAGTTAAAAAAAAAAACATGCCTTTAAAAATATTAGCAGATAAATAATTCCAGATTTCATAATTATAGAATAAAGTTATTGAAAACATTCATTCCAAGCAGAGGAATGCTAGAAAAAAATCAATTGTTTTCAGAAATGTTAAAATAATGCATTTTTACAGATTTCTAATTATTGCATTTTTCTAAGTGAGCCATTTCAGTTTTGCGCGGGTTAGGGAAAAAAACATTCAGTTACTATAAAAGAAAATATCCCAATTTTTTATTATTTTAATATATTTACTTGCAAAGGCTAATTTTTTTTTTCGTTTGCACCACAAATTGTTTTCTCACTTCTCAACAAAAAAGAAAAATATTGTGTATTTTTCAATTGCTGCTATTTTTAAAACTCTTTTCAAAATATACTGCCAGACGTAAACAATTTCAAATCAAGAAAATACACATTTTGGAAGGCAGACGAAAATTTATAGAACGCTTGCTGAGTTGAATAAATTATAAAATACTATAATAAATAGTTATTTATAATCTTTTTATTTATGGCTTACATTTCGTATAAAAAGCATTAAATTATTCCTATTTTTTATTCATTACATTTTCCAGAAAATGAAATTATTCGCAGTTTTTAGAACGTGAGAAGTATTAGAATTCTTCAGAAAGTTAACAATAGTTTTTAAAAATTTAAAATTTTCAACCATCATGAAATTTAAAAAATTTTAATGAATAATTTTCAGAAAAAAAAATCAATTACGCTATGAAAAACAGAAAATTTTTGAAACTAATATTAGAGGTGCTAACATTATTTAGTTTAAAATAAATAATAATTGATATTTAAATTGTTCCAAAAAGGCAGTTTCTATTAAGATTCGTATAAATGAACACGATTTTTTTTAATGTTCTCTAAAGAATTTTATTCACATTTGCAATTTGAAATTATAATTACATAAATAAAATAAATAAAAGTGATGCAGTGTA
>JAPMOR010073563.1:694494-705561 GCA_026543865.1 Argiope aurantia
AAAACCTATCTTTGGTATAAATTCATCAAATTCATCCTTAAAGAATAATTATTTAACGCTGAAGTTGTATTCCATTTTCTTGTTCTTAACGTATTTGAATCGAATCAGAAACAAATCGTACTCATTTCTCTTTTCTAATCTGAGAAAGAGCCTAGATTTTGAATTATATATTGTGAGTAAAATCACTCTGAAGAAATCTCGGTGAATAGAATTCGGCTCTGTTGCAGCTATATTTGCTCTTTCACTTCGATCTCTTTGGAGCATTCTTGAAGCCTCGCTTTCCTGAAGTCTAAATAAAATAATTGTATCAGATCTGCGAAATAATGAAGTTTTTTTGTTAAGTCAATGTTGACAATATTTAATTCTTTTTTATATATTTATCTATATAAATAACTAGGAAATTAATAAATGGCTTGTACGTTATAATACCAAACTATTCAATAGATTTTCCTCAAAGTGTACTAACAAAATAATTGTGTGAAGATTGTATTGAAATTTTTTAAATAGTTTTCTTTATATTAGTCAAAAATTTCTTCCAAATTTAGAAAAGATATTTTTTTTTATTTATATTTATCATCTTCTTTCCTATCAAATAAAATAAATATTTTAAACTATTTTATCTATAAGTCTTTTAGGTAATACTCAAAAAATGTAATCACATTTTGTACTATTCTTCAAAAATTATTAATAATCTACTAAAAAAAATAAGCTTTCAAGTTTTAAAAATGGTTTGGTCAAATATAATTTTCTGAAAATCATTTGCTGCAGCTAATATTTACATTTGAATTAAAGTTATAAAAAGTTTTGTGTTTTTTAGTGTCTAATATAAAAATTGTTTGCGTTAAAATTATATATATATAAAAAAATAGAATTCCAAGTAACACCTGATGTATCAGCTGATATTTAACACAGCTTTCGATATATATGATCAGGTAGAGTAGAATTTTGGAATTCTTTAAAGCTTCAAATTCGTTTTTTTTAGTTACTTGTTCAATACAATGTGGAAGTTGAACTAACAAGGTGGATGATTCGGTATCTAATTTAACGTATCTTGGAACATAAATTATATTTTTAAGGCACATTGTGCCAGCAAAAATACATACGGAGTCAATGTTATTCAGAATATATTTTTTTTAAATAACAGAGTTTGCCAAGAACGTTAATTAGTTTAAATTTCTAAACTTTTATTCCCATGTGATATTTATTATCGTGATCGATCTGTATGAATTATTTTCTCTGGCTGCTTTTAATAAAACTTAAAATCATTATGAAACGCATTTTAATTATTAGAAATTACTGTCAAATACAACCTAAAGTCGTAAAGCTAAACTTGGCATATAAATAAAATTTTGCATTCAATTCATTCGAATTTCATACTTTTACCCTTTGCTTGAACAAGAAAAAGATTTTTTCACACCTTCATTACTGAAACAAATTTTGGTAATTATTTTCATATTTGATTGTAGAATTTATTTTGTTATTACTGTGAGGAAAGAAATTCTGCACAGTGATCAGATATTTTAAAAACAGATATAACAAAAATTAGAAAGGGTTTTTCTTCACTTATTTACTTTAACAATTACTTTACTTCACTTATTCTGTGCTTCGTCATTCATTTCGGTCTATTACGAATATTTTTTTTTTTTTTTTTTGTTTTTGACATATTGGATTCAAAATTCTTTAAATATCAATAAATTTGAAGTCATTTTCCTAGCAAATTCAGTTTTTATGGCTTTTCACCTTTTTTTAAAATAAAATTATTTAATATGCTGATAACAAACAATTATGCTGTCCAATAGACACACAAATGGTGTTTCCGCTAATGCTTTTCAATCAAAGTTTTGAAGAAATGGTCCCATATCAAATTTTATTCTTCTAGTTTATTGCATTTTCGAAATGATCGTCCCATAAAACAGACACATTTGTAAAAATGTGTTTTGAGACTCCGAAAAATCTGTAACTGTAGATTAACAGAATAACAATGGCAGATATTTCAACGATTCCTCTTAATATTTCGTTGCCAGAAAGTGAACATTTATTTATTCAATAATATATATATATATATATATATATATATATATATATATTTTGCCAGGCAATAGAAACGGTAGAGATCATCTGCCAAAAATGGTAGCCCGGCGTATGCCATGCAAGCAGCCGGCTCGTGACGTCACGATATTATGAAGACATCCACCAAAAATCATAATTATAAGCGTCTACGACAGTTATACCTTTCAGTCTGCCCTCCCCACTTCCCCCTCAACCAGCTTCAGCTTCGTAATAATAATTGAGGGTTTTGAACCCCCCTCACCAGTGATTGGGGGGATCGCCCAGGCCACCCAAATCTTAAATACCGCCTGTCTTATATATTACAGAGCGACAGCCTACACCACAGACAATCTCTCCTCGTTCACGCGATTCAAAAACCAGGCAATTATTTAGCTCGGGCATTTTTAGGCAGGGGGATTCAGAATTGATGAATGCGACGAGGAAAATGATTTCAGGTGCTTTTTTGTTTTGTTTAGAACTTGGTGAGGAGATGCAAAGATAGTCTTATACTTATTTCTTAACGTTGGCGTAAATGAGATGGAGCTGAACTGGTTGTTGACAGGTATTCTTTTCTAACTTTCGATTCCTTTTTTGGGGACAAATATTCTTCGTGGCCTCGTTTATACGTGTCGCTATGTTGTAGTTTAAAAATTATTTATTTTTTGTTAAATGGGGTTTTAAGAATTAATAAATAAAATGGAATTTTAAAATATCTAGTTTGTGACTTTTCATAAAATCCTTTATCTTATGAACTGATTTTACTTACAACTTTTAAAGTATTTTTAGGAAGATTCTCATTTATATCTATGATCCAATCACAAAGGCGACAGTGGAGCCAATGCTCCACTCTCCAAACTTCCACGCTACACCAGCAGGCGCCCTTCGAACTTTGACGTACAATTTAATGTGCAACAGGTCCATATCATGACGGGTTTCGAACCCAAAATTCAATACAGCCTCACCGCTAAGGCATTAGGCCTGAATAATCCTTCTAAGAAGATGAATTATTTAATTATTTTGAGATGAAAGCTTCAAGTGTTGATTATTACAATAAAATGAATGCTATCATACTAAGGAATATTTATATAAGTTTTTTAAACAATGTTTTATTCTACACTCCTTGTGCAAATACTACATTCAAAAAGTGACATTTTTTATAAAAAAGTATTATTTATTTGAATAATGTATGTCCACTGATTAATATTTATTACATTGAACACTCGGTTTTTTATGCTTGAATTTAAATTCGTAATAAAGAATATTATTACGAATTTAAAATAAAAAAATATATTTAAATCTTGCTCGAAAAATGTTAAAGAAACTTTCTGTTTTTTGTTTAATAGCCGAAACTTGCCTTAGATAGATTTAAACTCCAAAACGAGATGATTTTTTAAACCTTGGAAATTTTAGAAGTGAATGCTAAATCACTATAGCTCTAATAATTGAATGGTTATTTAAAAAAACATACAGAATTGAAATTTGAGAAGATTGTCTAAAACTGTTTGAACTACCTATATAATATTTTGTTTACAATAAAAATAGATTTAATTGCACAGAATTTTCTTTGCGTTGATTTCTGAAAATATTATACTTTGTCTGGAGTCATTTTAATGTAACATGTACATAATTCTTGACGAGTGCAAAAGAAATTATGTAATTTAAATTTTTAATTTTTGTTACTTAGCAAACATTTAAAGAATTTTATTGAATGAATGATTTATCAAAAGCAGATGCTGCACTACTTAAATGTTTAATTCTTGACTTTAATGTATCGATTTTATGCAACTTTTATGCAAGATTTTATTAATTTGACAGTCAACAAATGTTGCAGTGTTCTTTAAAATGCATTTTTCTTATGCGAGGAATTGAACTTTATAAAATGAATGTCCGGCAAACTTGATTATAGATGAATACATTTGAAATGACATGCGCGTGTTACGATACATTACTACATATTTCATTACATCCGGCCTTTTTCTTGATGGAGTTGATTTTAGCAATACTGAGTGTTTTTCTATTTTGCATTATTCTTTAAAAAAATTCTAATTTTGATTTTTAATGTGATAGTTAAACTCATATACCTTAAAAAGAATTTAAAATCGAAAAATATAATAATAAAATGCATTTTAGTAGCACTTTTACACATTCCAAATCCAAAACACAAAAATATACATAGAGTAAAAAAAAAAAGGACAATTGTGTTCAGAAGTTATATATATAAATTCTTTTTTTAATTTAAAAAAAAAATTAGCAGAAATTTATTTATTTAAAAAATTTTGGCAGAGTTTTAGCAGTTTTATGTATTGGTCAACAGCACTAGAATTATATAAAATGAGTCATAAGAATAATAAATCTTTGAAATCATTTTTAATAAAGTGTTTTATTTTAAAAATAAGTTTAATTGATTAGTTTCTGTTGAAATGCAAGCAAATGCATGAATATGATAAATTTTTTTGAAACTTTGGCTTCTCTTAATATATTGCCCAATAAATCCAGCATTGTTATAGATCAAGTGCTTTTACATTTGTTGATTCAATTAGTTATAAAAACGATTGTAATTACTTAGTTATGATTTATAGCTTAGTTATTATGATTTGTCTAGTTAATTAAAAATCTGATCACAGCTGTAATGTTTTACTAAATGCATATGCTATGGTTTTAGGTTTTGATATTTTGAGTTACACTGGAAAAATATCTATTTATTAAAATCATTTGCAAATGCTGTATTATATTTACTTAACAAAATAAATAAGACTATTAATATATACTTTCAGGATTCATTTAATCTGAATTTTCTATTGACATTATTTGGGAAGTAAATCAATTGATATACATTAAAAAACACAGCATTAAAAATATTACAGAATACAAAGAATATTTTGATGCATCTCAAAATCAATTCTGAAATCTAGGATGTGACAAGATTCCGAACGAGTCTATTCTGATAAGTTAAGAGGCAAACATATATCAAAGTTTGCGAGGTGTGACAATCTTTCGCTCTTTCATAGCATGCAAGTGAAGATATATCAGTAATGAGAAGCAGGAAAAGGCACCGAGTTCAACACATTAGTTTTTATTTCAATAATATTATATTACATTTCACTCTCAGCAAATTCATCAATTCTTCAGAGTCACACGATATTGTGTTTCGAATTTATTTTTACCTTATTCTAAAAAGGTTCAAATATTTAATTCCTGATTTAATATAACTTTTGAAATTTCATCTTTAGAAAAGTTTAAGACAGTTTCAAATTCACGTTTGAATGTTCAAAATCCTTTTGCAAGGTTGTTGTCTTTTTTTATGTCACGAAATTTTTTGTAGAATCAAGTAAGATATTTTACGAGGTTAATATTTATTTTTTTATTTTATGTTCAATGAATGAACGCTGAAATAAAATCTTAGTGTTCTTTAAAAATTCTAATAAACTGGTATCAAATTAAAATTTCAATGTATCAGCATAGCAGATATACCAATATAATATATCTGCAACTTTGAAAAAGCGAGGAGTTCGAGAATAGAATATTTTTTATTGCCATATGTTATGGAAATTTTTTCTTCGTAAAAACGATTTAGCCTCATGAAACTACCTTGCATAAATAATTACCTTAACTCTCTTTCTTTCCAAAATGGCGCTGACAGCACTCAAGTTCAGCCATTATTTAACTTTAATATGTATTGATTTTGTCTGGCTCTGAATCCATTTTAATAAGTATCCCAGGAAAGAGAACTGTCAAAATAGATTTAAACAGCAATTTTAGAAATTTATCTTTTAGAATATTTTTGTCGTTAAATAAAAAAAAAAAGAATAAAAAGGAGAATGTCAAAAATTTGAAGAATAAAAACGGGAAACATTTTCCCATGATATAGAAAATAAGGCTCATTATAAATATCAAATCCACTTTGAAATCCAAATTATCTGCTTATGGAAGCTTTAATAACAAGCCTAGGACAAAAAATTAAAAAAAAATTCTAAGAGAGTAAAATAAATTATCAAACATATGGAGAGAATTCAAAACATCTTAAAAGCTCTAAACGCTGATAAACAAATATTGTAAATTGAATTGAAGTTATAACAACATTTATGATATATTTTCATTGAATATTTAAGAATGTTCTTTTCTTTACTATTTATTGTGGCTAAATTTCTATTTGGTACCGTTTTCGATATCTCACGCTTGTATAATTTTATCGTCATCTCCATACTTTCTACAAAGAAAACAAATCAAATACATAAATAACGCAATACTTTAAAAGACTATTTTTATTGTTTTCTATTTATATAACAGTCTTAATTCATAGCTATACATTTTATGAAACACTGAAGCAACTTTCTTCTTTAAATTCATTGCGATATTGTTTCTCGTACAAAATCAAAATTATATTAAAATTTATCGATAAACTGATAATACATTATCAGTTAACGTTGTCAGAAAACTTTAAAATATTGCATGTCCAATGGAATGCAAAATGGCGGAAAGTTTAGTACATTAAGAAGTAAATATGCGAAAAATTTATTTTACAATTTTCTCTATAAATAACGAGTAAATACAAGATTAAAAATAGAGACATACGAGATTTGTAGGGAAAAAAATTATGCTGTAAGTATTCTTCATATTAATATTATAAATGACAACTGAAGTTCATACTGATATTATGAAGTTCATACTGATATATATTTATGAAAAATTGATATAAATCAGCAGCATTAAAATTGACAGCAAAATTTATAAATCCTCATAAAGAATTCCGTGAGCAATTGAACACGGACTTTTTTAATTTCAAGGTTCTTTTTCTATTTTTGCTATTATTTTATTCATGTCCAATTTGAATTGTTTCTAGGTACAAAAAAGACAACCACGCGGGCCCAGACATATTTGTCGATTTTATATCACAATCACCAAAAAATTTACACTTAGCTCTAAGAATTGTAAATATGTTATAATAATCAGATTATTTGCAGAGATGCACGATTCCTGTTGAATATCATATGAAAGGATTTCTTAACCAAAAACACGACATACCATACAATTTTCTTTGAGGAACGGTGCCCAGAGTGACATTCGCGTCATAAAACTAACCTTGTGAAAAGATGCGTGTGTCATCACATAAAATAATCTTAAACGTACGGATTTAATGTAAAATTCTCCAAAAGCGAATGTAATCTAATTCAGAGTACGGTCGACTCCCAATAATTTGGGCGGTGGCAAAATCCGCAAAATGACCGAGAAACCTTTTCTCGGTAAACAAAAATGCCTTTGAATAATTTTTATTTACAGTTTGACTTTGGGAATTAAGGTGCATTACGATTTTTGTTTTAAAATCCAAAATTTGAATTCGTTGAAAAGTTATCATTATAATCAATGTTTTAAAAATGTTTTAGTCAAATTGCAAATTTTTAGGCTCTGGAAATGAACTTAAGTTTGAGTTTGCTGGTAAAAAATGTAAATTTAAAAAAAAACGTAAATAGGAAGAAAACAGACTTTTGTTTTTACATGTATAAAAATGTAAAGCATAGAATTTTTAATTGACAGTTAAAAAAAAAACATAATGTTACATAAAATTTAAGCATTCCGGATTAGCAGTAAAATGATCGATGTTTCTCAAAATAATGATCTGCTGTTGACGACTTCTTTTACTTCAAGTCTACTTTTTAGTTAACAAATCTCTTGCAACCATGTAAATTAAAACTATTTCAAAATTTGTTATTCAGCTTATTAAACATATTTTTATTTTATGAAATTATATTAATTTTTGAAGTAAGAGGAATGCATTTAAATAGAATGTAAAAACTAAATAAAATGTTAAATAAAATTAAAAGCAACTTTAGTAAAAGAGATTACAAATAAAATTCAGTATTTACAAATATCTTATATTTTACAATTATATAAATTATTTTTGCGCCTTTATTCCTGAACTGTTATGGTTGCAAATATGAAGAGATATCTTGTTTCGTTTCAAACTATGGAAGGTATTTTCTCCTTCTAGCTATCTTGATCTCAGAACCCATCTCTCTGTTTGAAATCCCGCACGCACACAGAATCTTCTGTAATCTATTTTTTATCGCGAATTCCAATTTCAGTAATTATTTCAAAATCTTGTGAACTTTTAGTTAACTATGAGCGATGGTTTCTTCACAGTTGTAGATCTAATTATAAAATCCACGTAGTTGTCTACCCCAAAATTAACATGATTTAAAGACCATTTTTGCTTTTAAATCTGTTTGTCTAACCTTTTGTACCTTTTTTTTTGCTTGTTATTTATTAATAATTTTTCGTGATTCAAAAAACATGCACAAGCATGAACTTTATCTTTTGACTTTATCTGACTGAACTTTATCTTTTGAGCCCCAAAGCATTGCATTTTCTTAAAAAAGTATTGTGTTGTGCAAATAATTCTTGGATAACATTTTATAATAAGCCAAGAGGGAGCATAAATTTTCATACCAATTTTTCCTGTGGAATTTAATCAATGTGTCCGTTGGAGATGTTTCTACTTGCGGACAATGTACTTAGTACAGCATAACGTATATCCTAAAGGTATTTTTGATCTGTGCTCCACTGTTATAAATCACTTTTCAAAAAATACTATCTATTTTGTTATACTCACCAAATTATAATATGTTATAATCTTCGCAAAATTTAAACATTTTTTCGATTGTACGTTTGAAGAAAGTAGGTGCAAAAGTATGATTATTGAAAGAGATCGTATTTTTCAGACGAAGCAATTTATTTAAACGAAACAAACAAACCGCCGCTTGTCTTACTTTTTAAAATATTTTCGAACAACGAAAATGATCTGTTAGAGACTCCCGTACTTGTTTCTATTCCATTAAACCAAGAGCTTTAATATTTCTCACTAACGTAATTTTCTTTCATAAATTTTATTATTGATATTATTATACCTTTCAGGGACCATTTTTTGGAGTAACGTGTTCAGAATATATTGTTCTTCAATGAAATATATGCATTCTTGCATAGTTATCTAAACAGATTTACCGTTTGCAGTTTCTTTTCGTTATTATTTTTTCAACAATCAAAATAGAGCAATTATTTGGAAATCACGAATTAAACTAAAATCATGATCTGTAATTCACTTTTTCAAGAAAACTTATCGATTTATCTATGACTGTGGTCTGAGTTTCTGTCGTCGCAACATCTAAAACCTGCAACCTTGTACTTTCTAGATGAATTCTGCTCTACTGGAAATGGCTACGGTTGCTCGCCATTTCCAGTTGCGTTGCTCATGGAAACTAGGATGGATTTTCTGGCACCAGTCTCCAAGGAAGAAAGGAATCGACAGACATGCGTATCTAAATGTAGCTACTCTTTGACTCAAAGAATAAATTTTCATCTGTTTCAGAAATATACTGTAATACAGATAATAAATAAAAGAACTAAATGTTAAGTTAAAGTATGTGTTAAAAATTTAAAAATATGGGAATGGGTGAGAATAAAAAGATCTTTATCTAGAGTTGGGAGTCAATTCTTTTTTATTGACATTTAACGTTGTATGCATTCATACTTTTGGAATACTTCAACAATAAATCTTTATTTTGAAAAAAAGTTAATAATTTTACAGCTAATCTGGAATATTTAAATTTCATATAATACAGATTTACCTTTTTATTGTTAATTATCATTTTAAGCATTATATTTTTATACTCGAAAAGCAAAAGTTTGCTTTCTATTTATTTTTTCTTAATAAGGGAAAAATTAAGATTTTGATCAAAAGATTCAAACTCTCCTACTGTACATGCAATACGGTTCATTTCCATATTTATAAGATCATTCACTTATTTTCTTACAAATAAAAAGCGAGGGGAAGGGATTTGCCGATTTTGGCTGTCACTTAATCTGCTTTTTGGTGTGTGTGTGTGTATGTGCATTAAAACTTTGTTTTTTAATGAACAAGATTTTGATCACGAATCAATGAGAATTTAATATAGTATAAAAACATAATCATATGCAGATACCTATAGGAACCTGTATCAAAATGAATTGATATTTTTTTAATTTATCGGAAATTATCTAATAACTATTAATGATTTAATATCGATTAATAGTGTAAAAATATCAAACCTTAAAAAAACTAAGTAAATACGGAGTCATTATTTAAATCCTGGCACTTCGATAATGTGTGGAAAATACACGATACTTCATAATAGCACAATGCGCAAATGCTTGAAAACAATTAATAATTTTTAATATATAAAATATTTATTATCAGTATCGTCTTTTTATTATCGCATAATATTATCTTGATATTGTTTTTTTTTCAGTTATTGTAAATATATATACAGTCTCCTGCCCTTTTAAATCATTCGAAATTGAGAATTGCGTTGTATCAAGCATCTTATTTCAACGCAGAAATGTTTTAGTGGTATGCTTCGTTTTTAAAATGTTCACGGTTATCTAATTGCATTATTCCAATATTGTTTTATAATAATTATTATTTTGCATTAAATATAGTACTGTGTTGCGGTAACGATGCTCATAAAAGTGTCTGATAACTAGTCATTTGCAAATTTTAGTTTCTACGTACTTGAAAACTAATTCATTGTGACAGTGAGTGATATGAAGCAGGGCCGAAACTTCAGCGTTTACACCAGAGCTTAAATCATTTGATGGATGGGTTGTATTGAGTCAAAATCTGGTGCCATTGCAAGCTATCTCGGGTTTGGGGCCTTGCTCGTTAATAAATCGAAAAACTAGGCCATTGGAATAAGGAGCAACTCTTTAACTGATGGCCATTTTTACTTCTTTCACGTTTTGAAGCAAGAAAATGTATTTTTAAACAAATAATAGTTGATTGAGAAAAATGGGTTTAATTCCTGGATTAAAGGAACGAACCAAGACTCTTCTATTTATTTTTGTCATTTTTTTTAGCGCATTCCTAATATATTTGTTTTAATGATGAATCCATTCATTATAACATTTTAAAAATATTCTCCTTTCATTTTATTTTCCACGCATCAATTAATCTATATATATATATATATATATATATAGATTAATTGA
>JAPMOR010073563.1:712194-764557 GCA_026543865.1 Argiope aurantia
CCGGACGTTTCTCAAACTCGCTTCTTGTTCTTGCTCCTTTTTTTTTAAACGATGCCCACCACATCTGTTTCTAGGGGCAGTCCTTTACTGGCCATTATCCCTCTGTCCTTCCTGGGATTTGCTGTAGCTGAAAATTTGCAGTAATGGATTTTTCTGGAAAACTTGTTGGAGCGAACTTCGCAGCAAAAGATCTTTTTTTTTTTCTTTTTTTTATGTGAGCTTTTATGAAAGATGGGGAAACTTATAGGAGTAGTGAGCATAGGAAACTTATCAGTGGCATGTCAAAAGCTCAGATTTTTTTTGAATTGTCTATTTTGTTTTCAATCTTTCAGGTGTAAAAAGCGAAGCTTTACACCCAATCAATAATGCCCTCCACCACCGCCCATTTTCCTTTTTTGTTTCCTCTGTGGAAAATATTTTTGAAAAGTCAAACACTTTTATTGCAGTGTAGTGGGTTCACACGAATGTTTCTGTATTCTTCAATAGGTATTATATTATACCATTTATGCCATAGCATTAGTATAAACTCACGACTTTTTGAAATATTTAGTAGTACCTTTTCTGAGAATTGCGTATACTACTACCTTTTCTGGGAATATTATACATCAAAAATAAAGAAATGCTTTTGAAATATTCTTGCAGATTCTTATCATTTAAAAGTCACATAATAAAAAAAAATGAAACAATTATGAAAAAAAAATTGGATCAACTAAAGAATATAGTACAATAATCAAATTATAATTTTTTGAAGCCGTTATTTTGCTGTATATGTCATTTGTATTCTTTGGCAATTTTTTTTGGCGTGATTTAACAGAGTTTAGTGAAAGACCTTTCTTGTTCTTTAACTTTATCAAAATAATAATAATAATAATTGTTTGATAATTAGATTTTTATCGGACAGTTCTTTCAGCTACAACTAAAGGTTAAAAAAATAAAGCTAAAAAATACTTAAAAGGCTTAATACTTCTAAAAAAATACTTAAAAGGCGTAAATATTTCATACTTTTATAGCATTATTATTACACATAATGGGAGATACTATTTTTATTTGAAGAACAAATAGTTTTATTGCATCAACGGAGTAACAGCATTTTTTTAAAATTATTATATCAACAACTCAGGCTTTTTAGATATTCGAAAGTGACCCATCATTTTCAAAGATTACAAGTTGTAATATAATAATAAATAGATTCCCAAAAAATTGAGAATCTAGTTAAGTTTAGTTATATTAACGCCCCGCTTTTTAAACAGTATTAGGAGTATTTTGGGATGAACCTTGTAATTTTGAGCCACGGTCAGATGACGAGGACGACACCTGAGCTGGCACCTCCTCTCCAAATTTCCTCACCACACCGGAGGAAGGACGTCTAGCCCTAACAGATTTGGCGTGCACCAAACCCGGTTGCACAACAGTTCTTCGGAATAATCGGGTTTCAAACCTGAAACCCTTCGGTACCGAAGCCGAGACCTAACTACCAGCCACCGCAACCCAGATAAGTTGAGAAAGAGATGTAGTTTAGTTCTCTAGATACATATATATTAGTCAGGTTCTACTAATGATTTTCATTATACGTTCCCTTCAGACTTAAAATCTTTTGACGGCGAACCTAAATTGATGCAAATTGATTTTAGTAACATTTGAAAAAAAAATAGATTCTACTAATATAAATCCAACTCAGAAACGCTGCAAAGAGCAAAGGAAATGAATAGTAGGAAATGCTGAGTTTTGAGTTTGCTAAGTTTTTAAAAGGACATTTCCCGAGTAGAGGGTGGTCCTCTTCGGAAGTGGATACGTACAAAAATAAAATATTTGAAAATCACCTAAATAATATTTTAACAAAGTGGTAATTAAAGAAACAGTATCTAGACAACTGACATTTAATTCAATTACTGTAATAAAGTTTATTATATTTGTCGGGATAAAACGAGGACACGACTCGCGAAATATTCTCTTAATTGCAAAAATAAGCTTCATTCATAAATAATTTTCAGTCAAAGAGAATTTAACATTTAAATTATTTTGTTCTGGTATTGTGTGCTTATGCAGACGTACCTACTTATTTTTCTAAAAGTAATGATATCATCCGTAAGCATTTTCCATTTGATGAATATGTATCTATACTTTTTGGGATCATCCTTTTTGCTGAACTTGAGAGATTTCAGGAAAAAGTACGTTCAGACATTTAGGAAATTCTTTATAAAAAAAAGGCATCTCATGACTTCCGAAACATTTCTGCGCAATTTCTTGGAATCGTGTTCAAAATCACACCTCGTTGAACTTAAATGGAGAGGACTCTTTCAACTTCACTGCTCCAACCTTTAAATAATTAGACGTGAAGGGGAAAAATTTTGTTTTCTTCTTTCAAAAGGTATCCGTCTTCGTTTTCCCGCTCGCCGACAAAAATGTTTTTACATTTTACTACGATCTCTGAAATTGTAATGATTTACTCAGTTCTTTCCTTATCATGCTTTATATTTCTATATAGATCTGCTACTTTTTTTCTTCTTTCAAAGAGAAAAAATCATCCCATTTTCTTCCCTTTGAACCACGCATTTTGAAGCAATATCATCAATAGGATTTTTGTAGCGTTGAATTCCAATAATTCTTTATCTAAGAGCCATTATTTCATGTTTTTATGTCTCTTTCCGATATTTCCAGAGTACAAAATATTCCAAAAATGTCAATACTGAAAAAATGGTCGTTCATATATAAAGAACTTCACCAATCAAATTTTATCTACCTTTCGGTAAAGACTGTAGTCTGCATTTCTATTCACGTTTAAAGAGTTCTTTTCCTTGCTTTCATCACTAATGAGCTGTTTTATTAAAGTTCTCATCCTGGTATATGATAAATATTCTTACTTATTTTTAGATCTCTGGCAGCAGTTTTAAAAGATTACATGCCAGTTACAATAATGAGCATCTTCTATTATTCTCACCGGTGTCTAATTTTCTTTGTGAACCGCCTATTATTTTCAATGAAATATGAAATCGCTGACTAGCTCTTTAACGCTTAAGTTGAAAAATTTTCCTCCCTTCCTAAAAATACAGAGAAAAGAAGCAAATATACAGAATTCAATGTAATTAAGACATTTTGATCAACAGATTGCGCTTAAAATAATAAGTAATAAAAAGTAGTGCACATATGTAGCGTTCTAAAAAAATTCGAATAATTGTATATATCCTCAAGTATCGTATTTAGTCATATTTTTAGTTACAAAGTTTTAATGCATAAAGTGAGCAGTTGTATTTATACACTCTGTAAAAATTGATAATGAAAGGTTAAAAAAAATTATGTTGTCCCAAATGTTTAAACATGTAAATGAGTGTTTTTTACTCATTTATGCTAAATTTCACGTTTTTATCTATAAAATTTGCAAATATATTAGAAGTTAAATTTATTGAATTACATAGGTTTTTCTTCTTTTCTCAGACAGGTGTTTGAACTTGTATTCCTTTACAGATATCAGAAGTATACATATATTACAAAAGGTAATTGAAAAAGTGGAATAAAAAAATAATGTAATGTATTTATTAATACTAATTAAATTTTTAAATGGCCAATTAATACATTAAAGGGTTTTGTTTACAAAACTTGTTCACAATGAAGATGTTCGACATTTATACAAGAATACATCCTGACAGCAATATTTGCGTGTAAATATATTCATATTAGGGTTGCACAAGATATAAATCAATGGCACTTCTAAAAGTATCTGGTTATTAAAATGTCCTTTTTTAGAAAAGTTTAATATCAAACACACCAAAAATCAAAATTGGAAACAAAGATTTTTACTTTCTTGTTCGGAATTCCGCTATTTATTTAATATACCTCAAATGCTTCATTTCTCTTTTTCCTCTCTTATTAAGTGGGAGTCGACCACCAAAACAGAATGCATGATATACAAATTCCTTTCAATTCATGATGATTGAACGATGCACTATTAGACAATTTGTATATGATAATTTTGCCTTATTGCATGCGAGATAAAATTTTACTAATTGATATTTTAATACTATGGAGATAGTTTAAACATTTTACTATTAACTTCCTGAAAAGAAGCAGTGAGTTAATAAGAACGTCTAACTTATTTACGGAAACTTTTTGATGGGTAGTGTATTTCTAGGCACTCGATTTAGGGAAATACACTTTGGTTTCCCCTTTTTCGCAAGATCCTATATAAGTGAAGATATTAATAAAATATTTTTAGGCAATTTTATTGCCTTTCACTTTTTCATGTTTATAGAGTTGGAATTTTTTTAACCGCTTTTCCATTCTAACTAATGAGCCTTTGATTTCAAATTTTGTACACCTTTGTATGTTAAAAGGCATAAATTGATAACGAGTTTGATAAATCGATATTCCATGATTGAAAAGTAGAAAATAACTAAAATAAAAGTATGTTAATAATAATTGTTTTTACAAACGTTTTTAATTCTATCAAACTTACTTGTCATTTCGAAAGAACTAATTCATCCCTCATGACAAAAATTTCAAAAGAGTGAAGGACATAACTTTAAAAAAATTAGTATAATTTTTATAAGATTAGAAGTGAAATTCTGTGCAAGGAATTACTTTAGAAAGCTTATGGTAAGTATAAACGAACTTCATTTTAAAAAAATCCTAGTGAGTTAGGATGACTCGGAAAACTAGAAGGCTACGAAGGATGCAAACTGTATGATATCATTTTTGACTAATATAATATTATTAGAAAGGGAAAAAAAAATCTGAAATTTTATAAGGTTGTTATTCATTTGAAATTTCTTTCATGGAAAAACCAATCCCAGATAGACGATATCTTGTTCGAAGCAGCTCATCATGCAAAAACTGAAACTAGTTCATCTTTCACGAAAAAAACAACTTCCGACAGAAAGATGGAGGGCAAAATATCCCGAGAGCAGTGGCGGCAAAAAACACTCCACATATCTGTGCTTCGAACCTTGCCGCCCATCCAATCTCGCCGAAAGTCAGAGCTGCCAGCCAAGTCACCGAGACATAATGAATTCTTCTGCCGAAAGAAAAAGGGGGCCAAGAAGAAAGAAGATGTAGAGATTTTTGGCGCGCTCGGGGGCAACCGATGCGAGTAATGGGAGGGGTAAACATAACAGGATGGGTAAATACCAGAAAAGCGAAGTGCGAAGGCCAAACCGATCCTTCTCATAACAGTAAATAAGTAAACAGAAAGAATAGAAGGAGAGGAGCTCCTGATTTTTTAGTGAGGCCAGGTGGGAGAGCTTCGGGGGGGGGGATGAATATGTGAATGTGTTTTGAAAGGTTTCGCTCGAGCCGAGAAACCCTCGAGTCGATGGGTTTGAAAAAGAACCTTCTGCGATTTGAAGACATATATATATAAAATCCCCTCATTGATGTTCCTTCTTCGACATTTTAAGAGTAACGGAATGTCTTTACTTTCATCGGAAAGGGAAAAAGGAGGAAGAGAGAAAAAAAAACCCTTAGAAACAGGAAGGGGGAAAAAAGCTAGTGGTGAGAAGAGTCTGTTTAACGAATTTTGTGATTTAAATTGTACAATATATTTTAAAAGTCATTATTTCATAGAATTTTCATAGAGAAGGACATTTACCCCCACCCCACCCCCTTCTTGTGTACTCTAATTTAGACTGGAAAATTTTATTGCTCAAAGCATCTACGATTAACCTTCAGTCAGACAAAGACATTAAAGGCCTCACATTAAACTTTCTGACCTCAGACCTTTTTCTCATCTCTGACGTTTTCATTATTTTTATAAATAAATTCTTTAAATCAACTTTTCGCACAAATTAGTTTATATCCACAATATTGCCAAAGCATCTTTTTTAAGAAATCGTATCTGTCGTAATGTTTGTCTTTCAGAAGTATTGGAAATCTAGAATAAAAGTAACATTACAATTTTAGAAAATGCTTCGCAATTTTTGATGAAAATTCCTCCCATTATAGGGAATATTTACAATAACATCCAACTTCAAAAGCAAATACAGTTCTCTGAGGTCTGGTCATCGATTAAAGCCGAAACTTGAAAGAATGCGATTTAAGGAGGATGCGGCCACGTGATTTCAAAGTCCAAAATAACACCAGCACTCCGATACCTGAAGATGGGTTAATAATCCATAAAGACGAACTGTGTTTAAATTATATGATCAATTAATTTTAGTAAAATGTTTAATCAAAGTGTTCAGAGAAATGCGTAATCCATTTTTAGGACATGAAACGCGTTTATACCAAAAAACAATTTAAGGGAGAATTTCAACTAGTAGTCTGTCAGTCCAGAAATCAGCTTAGTTTAATCTTAAAGCCTATTTCGCATTTTTTAAATCTATTTTTATACTTTGTGTCCCTGTTGGGAGGAAAACTAAAGTTATATATTTTTATGGAGAATCGTCCAATGGGTAAATATTAAAATCCAAAAAAGTTGGATAATTGTAAACTATATTTTATTCCAAGAATAGTCCACAAAAAAATGTATGGGTACAAGAAATCAATCTAAGATGTCAACAAAGAACTCAAAACTAATAACACAAGCAGTTGTCAAAGCGTTAACAGAAGAGCAACTGTAGCTTAAGCAACTAGAAAGCCCGCTTTACTTTCAACATTCTAAAGAAAGAATAAATTCGCTTACGCCCATCAGATTTAAATTGGGTTTTCTAACAAGTCACACTCTAGAAGGATTTTTAGATTTTGATTTCTAAAAGAGAAAGCCACATTTCTTGCATTTTTGTATCCGAAGTCGCTAAACAGCTGCCACAAAAGTAGAGGGTTTTTAATCTATTGTTCATTAAGAATTCCTCTTTTCAGTAATGAGACTGACAACGCAAAGATTCGTAACATTCCTTCGAAAACTGCCTGTTTCAATGCACAGATCTATGATCAACAGCCCGCCATGGATAGAGCTGCTTCATGTGAATAGCCTTTGGCTAGATTCTTCGGACTGAAACCTCTCCAACTCTTCGGATTCTGCACTCAGATTTGATTATCCTCTTTAAAATTAAAGCCCGTTGCTCTAGCGAAATAAAGAATCCTCTCTGAACAGTTAGTATAATTCGTTCTCTAACAACGCATGTATGCTTACCAAACGCGCGTCTAAATTCTCCATGCATTCGTTCGGCGAGAAAGGCCCGTCACCGATTCTTCTAGAGAAGCCATCATTGGGCAGTTATGACGTTAGATCAAAAGGCATCTTTGATGGGACGCTTCATCATCCGTTCAAACGCTTCATGGATCGCGCTCCTAGAGGTCAGGAGAAGTGTCAAATGTATTCTTTGCTTCAAAGAATAAGATTAAGATGTTTTTATATCGTCTGATTAAACCTCATGACCATGCTATGGGACTTGGGACAAACTATCGTCCGAGACATTAGAATTTGCAGAAGTGTGCAGAGATTAGAAGCGAGGACAAAATTGAAATGTGTGTCTTGATCCGGATGTAATAGCACATACATGTCATTCAGCTTCAAACGAGTTCTTTAGTTATAGGTCATTGGGTGAAGCAGTTCATCAATACTTGGGTATGTCAGCTGCTTTTCGAAGTTACAGTAAAAGGTCATCGAATATCCAAAATAATTTTTTCGAATAGCACATTCACATTATAGCGAAAGGATTTTTTTTCTTGATGATTAGTGATGCATATTTGCCAATTTTAAAACTTTCACGGAAATATCCATTTTCATTTTAAACTTTTTCTCGGCATTTGACTAATATTTGTAGGGTACCGTCGTTCAGAAGCATCACAATTTTCGTGAAAAATTACTCTGCGATGCTATGAACTGTCCTAGAACAAAATTTTTTTAAGGAAATATGTGAATTTTCTCCTCTTCTGTCCCTATCACGTTTTTCAGGTAGAATGTAATGTTAGGTTTTTGAAGAAAATCGAGGTCTCGAGATTGCAAAGATCGGCATTCCCAGAAAAACTGTGTGAAACTCTATGTTGGAATTTTCTAGATCCACATTCGATTGATGCATCCAGTCTCCTGTGTATTTTCGCCAGTACATTTGCCGTAGTTCTTAAGGAAATATGTGAATAAGCTTTCCCTTTCATTTCTTTGCTAAGCCTGCTCATAAAAAAGTTAATTTGCACTAGTGTTCATCAAAATCAAACTCACGACAAAATTCATTTTTCCTTCCTCAAAGTACAACGCTTTCAGTTGTTTTAGGAGCTTAATTCAGAAAGCCACCTTTTCCTCTTCAAGACAAACGATTGCAAGTTTTCTACTCATGTTATGTCAAAGATTCACCCTCTGCGTGTCCCTTTTCATAGAACTTTAGTTTGTCTTCAAAATCGCCGTCTTTTTTCAATAACGCTGATTTCTTTTTTATCTCTTTTCACCGCTTGGATATCTAATTTTCCTTAAATATGTGTCTGTTTAATTCCTTCGACTTAATTTTCGATGTGTATTGTCATATAATCTTTTCCAGTTAAGAGATTCCAAGATCGCATCTCTTCAAACCCAGCTTCCATTCTTTTCATTTCTTTTTGTGATATTAATCAGTTTTTGTAAATTGGTTATAAAGGAAAACAGATCAATGTTATCAGTTATCTTCGCTTCCGGTCTTAAAAACTCCATACACTGCAACCTCCACTTCTGATACCAATGCTATGAAAACCGAAGTTCGACATATTGGATAATGAAAGCTGAAACTTTGTTATTTACGGAGAATTTCTTACAGAGAAGAGCAACAACCATACAAAATGTCAATATCAAACAATACTTGCAGAAACTCACCTAACAAGCAGACAGAAAATCGCTAGTTAGAAAACAGCAGTTCCGCTTACAGTGCATATTTAGTGTGCTCGTGAAATGTTAATCGTCGTGGTTAGAAATCAATACTTCTCAAAGAGAACATTCCTCATGTTAGCGTTTCACCTTTTATAGTCCCCGTTCAGATACAGAAACTTCCAAAAGAATCCTTAGATTTCGATTCCATATTGAAACCACAATTCTGGAATTTTCCAGAACTTCAATTTTCGTCGCCATGGTAGAGAGTCATTTACTTGACATTCGACAGCCATTAAAAGTACCTGTAAATCCCTTTTTCCAGCAATGATACTGATGTGAAAGAGACGCAGTATTAAGTACTAGTAACAATATTGCCTTTGGTCTTTTTTAATGTATTACTAAATATTTTTTTATTTACGTAATTTTAACTTAATGCATTTTGAACTTTTATACGCCAAAAATCTTTTAAGATTAACCTGTTACTGATGATAATTTTACATCTTTAGAAAGTTGGTTTAACACAGTCATGAATTTTTTTTTCTAAAAAAACAATACTCCATATTCTGCAATGGGATATAACAGAAGAACTGTTAAGGGGCCAGGGCTGCAAACTGGAGTTTATTGTATCATTGATTGGAATGTGCATAAATGTTTGTTGCCAGTGTGTCGGTAAGGCACTGTGGAATATTTCTTTGCAATCAGTGCTTTGGATAGAGTATAAATTCATTGAAATGCGTTTTCCGAATAGAATCCGTCGAAGTTTGTTGCGATGAATTTAGATGGTGAGATTTAAAACTCTGGCATTTGAAAGAAAATCATAAATAATTACAATAATTGACCAAAAATTGAAGCAAGTTGATATTTCTCAAAAGTAGGGGATATCAATGATAACTACTTTTTACTTTTATTTGGGAGGGGGACGCATTAAAGATTCTGAGGTAAAAGAGTGAAGTAGATAACAAAAAAAAAAAACTGTGTATGATGGTGTTGACAAAACTGCAGAAAGATGCGAGTACTAGATGAGAGTGCAAAACTTATTAGAAAGCGAAACTTTTTTTGAAAAAGCAACAAAATTTTCGTCCCAGAAAACAACGCTTTCAAACCTAGCACTGGATGGCCTTTCCTCTCGCCCCCGTTTTTTATGCATTCTTTTATTCGTAGTAAAATCTGAAACTCTTTAAAAAAAATCGATGCTTATTGAATACCATTTTATTTCGGCAAGTATTTGCAGAATGTATCAATATGCACAATAAAATTACTTGATATATCTATACGTATATTAACATCAGTTGAGCATATGCTAAAACTGTAGATAACTACAACCTCTCTATAATTAGATTTCTTCCAAGTCCTGTAGTACCATTTTCTATCCTACATTATTTTTATCTACAAATAAAATACAAACAGATTTTATTTTATTTGTTTGAAAATGGCAATGATTAAGAGATAACATTTAAATAGGTACTCATTTTTACGGGTAATCGATCATTTCTTCAAATGAAATTTTCCTTTTCTCATTTCATAAAAGGATGTACAAGATAACTATCGCCATTGTTTGATTCTCCATTAAAAAAAAAGAAAAACCAGAACATTTTTTTCCCTTCTAAAAAATACGATTCTTCTCCAAACCATCTTCCTGATATCCCCCTGCGATAAAATCGAACACATTGGTAATTTGGCAAAATTGGGGAGGAGAGCTTCAAATTCTCCCGTCTTAATCACATCTGCTGCGGTCATAGTTCACAAAGTACCGATGGGAGGGGGAAAAAACTAAAATAATCTGCGGGGTCGAGGAGATCAGTTCTTTCCACAAGAATCGTTTTCTTCTTAATGAAGCGTAAGATAATACCGCTGTGCTGTTAAAATCATCTGTCGAGAGGGGGAAAGCGAGGTGAAAAACTCAGAAATTTTATCTTCGGAACACAGGGCCGTCCCGAAGGGTCCCTAAATGTCTGCCAACGTTCCACTCATCGGAAGAAGAGGTGAACGATGGCCAAATTTGCACAGAGTGCATCGATTTTCTGGTTCGAGTTCGGTAATTTTGCGAAATCATTTGTGGAAGTGCTAGTGTGTAATGTTGTGAATTATTATGCCTTCACAGGATGTGATTACGAACGGAATGATAAGCATATGAGGAGTCGCTGCACTTCATTTTCTAGAATTGCATGGAGATTCGCAAAAGTGTTCATTTTTTTCCTCTCCATATTCTGCTCTCCGTGATGAATAGAGCATATAGGCCTTGCAAATACAGGGAGAAGGAATTGCTTTTGCATTTTTAGAGTGCTAAATATCGATCAAGTTGGAATAATAACATGCATAGGTACTTAAGATATAAAACAGTTTCCAATCATTTTGCCTTAAATCCTTCAAGTTACAGAACATTAAGCAATCGGCCTAAATAAAACATGATTCTAAATACATGGGATACTTTCTGATCAGTCATCACATTTCAGGTTTGCAGAAAACAAATCGTTTTATGATAAAATACAGTATCGCAAACTCAAGAGGCTCCCTGTAAGGGGTTCTTTATCAATGAATTGCATAAAGCAAACATTAAAAGATAAAGTGTGGAACATAGTTTTAATGGAAACAAAATAATAGTGCACCAACACAACTGCATGTATAATTAACGTGTATCACACGCTGTCTAGCGTGTCAACGAATACGTTCCAGTCTATCATTCCTATTTGCTGCTCCATGCAATATACTAAAATCGACGTGCTTCCGTATGCCGAACTTAACCTAAAATTTTGATTCAGGATTTTAGAATCAGTTTTAAATTCAATATATTTAAGCGAATGAAAAAAATACAGAATTATTCAATAAGCTTCGAAGTCTTATATTTTCTTATTTTTACAAAAATCATCATTAATCGATCACCGTTTCTTTGCGACTATTGCCGTTAGGCTCTCTTGGACACCTATTATTATGTCTTGTTCTAAATGAAACTCTACAATTCAATTAAATGTGCCGCTCTCTCTATTTTTTTAAAATCTTAAATCAATTCAAGAAAGATTTTTTCGGGAGAATCCTCATAAAAATAAAACCCATTAAATCGTTTTGCATGACACGACCTCAGAAAAATTTCTGTAAATCTCTAATCACGGCCATAGAAAACAAAACTACCCATCGCTACTTTAAAATTTTATATGCATAATTATTTGCTCATATTATCAAGAAACTTCTTGCTCATAATAATTCTTGCTCATATTATCATTTTCAAGAAACTTCTTCGAAAAATGAATTATTCTCTTTGAATTTGAATCGTAGAGTGATGTCCTGTAGTGAGGGCAGAAATCTCAAACGAATTCTTAGATGGCCATCTAAATTAAAGAAGGGGAATTTGCATATGGATAGTGGCGACATTTTCTCTTTCCCGTAGCTCTTCATGATTGGAAATATGCAATACTAGCTATTACCCGGGACTTCGTTCGCGGGGAAATTTTGGTATGTATGTATGAGAACTGACAATCTGATCAAAATGTAAAACGTTATCAAACTGTATCATTATAGTGCTGTCGAAAGCAGTGTCTGATATGATATAATCAAGAAACTTGTAACTGATTGAGAAAGACCTACGGGAAAATTTCAACACTTATTTTTATTCTAATACCATGATGTATACAACATTAAGCACTGGTTTGTCCCTGGGATTTGTTGATCGTCATTGTAAAAGCCCATTTTAAGGGAATTGCAACCTCTTGAAACAAAGTGGCAAGATGTTTGGAATAACAGATATGCGGGGAATTAAAACGCTGTCTCCTTTAGCTGTTCCTGTAATAATGGTAGCTTTTATAATATTACAGCCAAGCTCTCTGATACGAAGCCTGTTGCCGTTGCAAAGTGCATCCAGATTTCGCATCAGCAGAGCTGGAACGTCAAATTTAAGCTCCAACTTATGCGTAGATGCACTTGTTAACTCTGAGGAGTTGAGAAATTCAATGGGGTAGGCAGTACTATAGTCATTAATCATCACAGTTTCTATGGATGTGTATAACTTTGAATTTTCGACGATCATGTCTACACTTTTTTTGTTTATTTATTTTATTGAACTCACTCGTTCTTTAGCTACAGCACTGCCCTTTCACTCAACCATTCTTCATAATTTATATTAACCTCCAAATTGAAAAAAAAAACTTGCATTTTAAGTTCAATTTCTGTAACCACTGGATAGGAAAGATCTTCTGAAAATAGAATTATCCAATCTGCACCCGTTTTTAGACGGCTCTCTCCAATATGCAGAAACATATTTGCAAAGACACCTGATTCAGGGTCTTTGTACAGTTGCATTCGCATTTTGCTCGTAAGATGGAGCTTTTCAGTCCTAGACCACAGAGGCGACACCTTGAGACGCATTTATTTCATCCGCTGGTATGGGCCTCTCAATAACTGACAGTGTCTGTCTAAAATCGTCTGCGAGCAAATTGACAACGCCGCCCATCACCGCCGGTTGCCGCGGCTGTCCTGCAGGTTTTGAGTTAACGCCTCTAATGCATGTTTGTGTGACATTTTGCACTCGTCACATACTATTAACTTGCACTGCTACAAAAGAACTCCCCGGTCGCATTTTTGGTGATATTGCATATCGGGGTATCTTCGTTTGCAAGATTAAGCGGCAATTTGAAAACGGAATGTGCAATCCGACCACCGTTAAGCAAAGTTGCAGCAATGCCCGAGAAAGCTACAGCCAGAGCTATATTGCGGTCCTTGCGGAGTTGGGTTAGCACAGATTCGGCACAAACGTCTTACCAGTACCCCCTGGTGCGTCAAGAAAGAATAATCCCTCCTCTTCACTATTACTCGGTGCAGAATCGTTTCATAGACTTGACGCTACTTGGGAAGTAATCGTAGTATCATTTTATTAAATTGCACTTCTAAGACCGCGGTGTCGTAGTTCAGCTCCATCACAACTTCGCTTGATAATCCCCCTCTTCGCTGCGGTGTGGGTAGGCCGAAATTAGCTAGACATTTTCCAGATATGGAAATCATTTTATTCTCAATCAATACCAGAGCTTCGTTAATGATTAGGTTATTTGAGTGCCATCCAACCTATGCTCGATATCTTCTTATAAAGCGTCTTCGTATGTATCTCCCAGCTGGAGAGGGTTTGACAGTCCGCAAGTGCTCATTAAAATTAAAAACACGTCTAGCTACTTTCATAACCCGAGTTTTATTACTCCTCTTCGAAAGATTAAATTTGCGTTTTCTGGGAATTTCGACAAAAATATAAAATAATCACAAATAAAGAAAAATTAAACTAACCTAAAAAAATGATGTTCTTAACACTATAAATAAATTTATTAAAAGTATATAATGAAACAAAATAGAAAATCAAGTCAAGTCTATTTTATTTATCGATCGAGTTTGAGATAGCAGCAACAGTATAATACACATAATTTTTAAACTTTTAATCAAAATGAAAATATAATTGTCAACAATCAGAACACATTACGCATGCGTGAATTTTCAAGACCAGTTGGCGTAACGCAAATGCGTGAATTTTCCACGCCAGTTAGGGTAACGCAATGTATATTAGAAACTTTTTATTTCCTTTCTTCTTTTTTATTTTAATTTAAAAGTACTTCAGAATAAATCCGAAAGATCGATTCATTAACATTTTTTTTTTAATTTTACATGCATCAAAAACTAAGAAAAGATCAGAATCATTTGAAATAATCGATTAAGCCTAGCCTCTTTAGCTTGGGAAAGAAAAACAACAGTAGCCTTGCTCATTTGGCGATGGGAAAATGAAGAATTTTTGCTGGAATGTTAGTTTTTAATGAATAAAAAATTAACCACTCAATTAACCGGAACAAATAGTAGCTTATGTCCTATTCCAGACTATAATCTATCCCTGTGCTAAATTTCCGTTCAGCCGTCCTGGTGTGATTGACCAACAAACATCCATCCATCCAAGCTTTCACATTTACAATAGCAGTATAGATAAGTACGGTGGAGAATTGCCACATCATAAAGAACAGATTTTGTACTGAAAGTTCATCGATAGCTGCAACAGCTTAGAAATTGAAGATGTTCCTAACTTCGATGGCTTTTTAATCTATGCATTCGACATTTATGTGGATGGACCTCATCCTTGCCAACCTCAGAACGCCACCCTTAATGAAAATAATTTAGGGGAATGGAATTTCCAGTGGTGAAAGGAAGTTCCGATAGGTATTTTTTTTCTCGATTCATTTCTTTAGATTTTATTATAAAACGATACAAAAGCTGCTTGCGATTGACTTCAACATCTGATCCAATGGCGGAAAACATTATCTGTAATCTATTGAAATGCAATATTTTTATCGGAGACATTTTTCGTGGTATCGAATATCCTGATCTATTTTCACTCTAACTTTTGTAGAATCATAACATCAACTGTCACTTCGCAAACAAAATTAATCTTCTTTTCTCCTATAAATAAATTTTTTTCGATATTTTTATTACTTTTACAAATGCGCGCCTCATAATGCATCAAATGCGATTTTCGAATAGGAAAAGTGAAATAAATAATCGAACTAAAACATTTAAAAAGTTAGAATTTTTAACAAATAATTTTTGAAACACGCCTTAATGTAATAAAATAAAATAAAACATTATTTAATTATTACATTTATTTAGCCTCCTATATATTATTTTAAATATAACAGAAAAAAAACTTTTCTAAACTTTTTTCCCGAATTCATTATCGGGTATTTTCCAAGGAAGCAAAATTTCTTTAAATTTATCGATTAACTGATTATTAAGTTACAAAACATAAACAATATTCTAATAGAAATCAAGGGCCCAGATTTTCCACACTCCATCGGATCAGTAAAAAATAAATTAATTGATTATAAAATATTATCCTTACATATAACTTAAACTAATTGAATAAAAATGTAAGTAATAAACAGAATGAGTGAATCTAGAATTTTATTAAAATACTGGTACTGGTACAAATAAAAGCAAACCACTGGGATTCAGGTACATAGTTAATAACTGAACAAAAATCAATACGTTTCAATGAAACATGTTTTTAAGAGTGATAATGAATAAGTAAATATTCTGCACTATATTTAACAAAACGCAGTAAGTAAGTTTCCAGTTTGTGGCTAAATTCACAAGAGAAAATACTATGAAATAATAATAAGGAAAATTTGTTTCTTTCAAAGTGATCCGATTTGTTCAGTTATATTAATATTCCATTAAGAAGATTTTTTTTTAATGAAATTACGATCTGATGACACATCACACTAGTGGAAGTTCGTTCCGACTCTTAAAACCAGATTTAATGTGCATCGAATATATTTACAGGGCAAATCTTTCGCAGAATTGAAATTTGAGCCTCATTACCTCTCTAATCACGAAACATAGATCTTAACTTCAGGTCACCACAAGAATAAAGAAAATTATTTTAAGAACTCAAATCTATGATGTAACAAATGTTGTTGCAACTGTGGTCAGTGGTGGTGCTTAATGAAGAAATTCCAACTCTCGGTGCCTTTAGATATTTTTTTATTAACAATAACAACAGAGTTTAAAGCTCAGGATAAATTCCATTACCGCTGGGGTCCGTGCCTGCCACGCAAGTCCCCGTTCACGGGGGTGGATGTTTACAAACAGGAAGTAATAACAAGCGGGAGCGCCATCTACAGTGGTGGCCAAAAGTGTGGACATTTTTTGAAAGTTTCATGTTTTTCAACTTTGCGTGCTAGTAGAATATATTAATTTTCACTTAAATACAAATGTTTAGATATCAAATTGAAGGTAATTTAATGTAGAATTTAATAACAAAAACAATATTACAATATCTATACTACAAAAAAAGTTACACTCATTTTAGTAGTTTAGTCTTAGATTTGCATTTTTTTAAAGTGATACTTACACAATCAATACTTAGTAGGATAACCCTTATTTTTAAAGACAGCTTCACAGCGTCTTTTCGTCGAGTGAACGAGTGTTTGGATCATCTTTCGTAATCACATGATGCCTAGAATCAATTATAGATTCAATAAGTTGTCTTTTATTGGATGGACGTTTTTTTTCGTACAAGAATTTTCAAACATCGCCACAAATTTTCAATTGGATTGAGATCAGGGCTGTTTCCTGGCCATGGTATACATCTATGCCTTTATTTTGAAACCATGCTTTGCATACTTTTGCTGTGTGGCATGGAGCTGGATCCTGCTGAAAAATAAATGGTGCTTTGTTGGGGAAGAAATCCCTGATGGAAGGTATCAATTTTGGTTCCAAGTCAATTTCGATGTATTTTTTGCTATTCAGGATGCCATCAATCACTTGAATTCGGCCCACACCATCTGCAGACATACATGCCCAAATCATACCATTTGTTGTTGTTTTTATAGTTGCTTCAATGCAATCAGGATAAAGCGCTTCACCTACTCTACGTCTCACGTATTTTCTACCATCACTACCAAAGAGCGATATTTTAGTCTCATCACTCCAGATTACTTGCTTCCATTGATTTTCTGACCCTTTAATGTGTTCTTTTGCCCACTTAACTCGTTTTTCGAGTTGCTTTTGATTTAAATATGGTTTTTTCCTTGGAATTCTAGCTTGTAGTTCAAATCCAGATAACCTTCTTCTTTTCGTTCTGGAACTTACTGCAATACCCGCTGCATTCATTTCACATCAAGTGGCATCTGATGAAATTTTTCTATCTTGAAGGCATAGCCGCTTAATTTTTCTATCGGCAGTAGCAGTTGTGCATTATTTTTCTGCCTGATTTGGCCTTATTTTCCACTGATTTCGTTTTTTCATAACGTAAACAAAACTTTCGTACAACAGAACAAGTCACTGAACCACCAACTTGTCTTGCAATTTCAGCATAAGAGAGGCCATTTTCTCTCAATATGACAATTCGGCTTCTTTTTGTAGATGTCCAATCAGTTGGTGTTTTTTGTTTAAAATTAGTTTAATTAAAAAAAGGACTTAAAATATTCAAAAACTCTATATACTCTATTTAATTGTACTAGTATGCATATCTACTCTATTTAATTGTACTAGTATGCATCATTCCGCAAAATATTTCCACAACAATGACTCTTTTACCATCCAAATAACCTAAATTATAGTTACAGACATTTGATGGGTCCTCAGAACAGTGTTTGTGATTGGCTAGTACGCTTTTATTACAAAACACGTCATTATTCAAAACGATTTGTGTTTTGATTCATGCTTTTTGTTCTACTAAAATGAGCGTAACTTTTTTTGTAATACAGATATTGTAATACTGTTTTTATTATTAAATTTTACATTGAATTACCTTCAATTTGATATCAAAACATTTGTATTTAAGTGAAAAGTAATATATTCTACAAGCACGCAAAGTTGAAAAACATGAAACTTTCAAAAAATGTCCACACTTTTGGCCACCACTGTATGTACAATCCGCAACAAATGTATTGCACTAGTTATATGCAGTTTCTCTTCAATCACTAACGCTGGCAAACGATTCATAGATATGCATGCCAAAGCAATCCACTGACTCTCGCAGTGAGGCCATCTATGTGATACCCTATAGCAATCGGGAAAAGATTGACATCTTAAATGAATTAATTTCTGACTCAAGATTGCTCTTGTAAACTGTGCTCTGGCAAATAATCTCAATCGACAGTTGCGAATATCATTTTCACTTCTGTGATAATTGTCTATCGACGATTACTACACGTCGTTGGTATTCTCCGACAAAAGCATCTCGATTGACAACTCTCATTTCACGTTAAAATGATCATTTGAGTTTAATACTTATAGAAGTGTTAAAATGCTCATTAAAGAATCCATTAAACAAGGAAACAACGTTGAGGAAAAAATAACTGGCTAAAATTTTAATAAAATTGAGAACACATTTGAAAAACAACATTTCAATTTAGTAAGATTTTAATCAATATCTCCTTTAAATGAACCAGTAAAATAAATTTGATAATTTAATGTATCATTATTTGAATTTCATGGGAAATCTTTATTATTATCATTTCTTAAAATAAACATTAGAACAAAAAAAAATGAGTTGATATTCGAAAACTTGTAATGTGAACATCTGAAGAATGAAAATTCCAACGTGAAATTATAGAGAATATGCGGCACTGTCACGGATACGTGCAAAAATCACATAAAATGAAAAAGTATGATCTCATAATAAATTTAGAGACTCGTGGAAGTAAAGGAACGTTATTACACAAATACGAAAAAAAAAAAAAATAATGCCATAGGAATTGCAAAATTGACGTCCACGGTAGCAGAAAGGAAAGTTTCAATAGAAACAATTAGCAGGATCCCCCAGGATAACCAAACAAAATTCATTTCTAAAGTCAGAGATAAGAGAACTGGTTTCGCTACAAAAAGATTATTTAACAGCCTGATGAATTTTCGCTCTGAAATATGCTTTTAGCATTCCTATTCAATAAGGAAAGTAAATTTAACGTTTTTGGTAGGGATAGTTTGTATACGGCTGTAGCCTAATTCTAAACGACGAACCACCAACTCTGTAATCAAATATGAAGGGGACTCGGAGACATAATGGATAAAATAAAACATTTGAATGTGTTGAAAGAAAATTTAAATTAAAATACTCAGAAACTGAACAAATTTTATTTTTGAACAAGATAACTTACCTAAATGTGTTGTTAGACTGTGAAGTTACTATAATTACATCCATTGTAAAATCAAACTGCATTTTTATTTTAGTCCTCGGACCTCACTGTTATTGAAAAGTTTTGGACAGAGTTAGAAAACTTTTTCAAAAACACAACACCAGAAATTAAGAACACTCTAAAATATGGTACATGAAAAATGAACAAATATCTTCAGGTAGCATAAAATCTTGTCAATCCAATACCAAGCAATTTAGTAGCTGTTTTGAAAGGAAAAATATACTCAATAAAATATCAGTTCACATTATTTTTATTTTTGTTAACGAGTTAAACTCCATTTTATGACTGAGAAACTTGTAACTCTGTCGTAAAATTCATGTGAATGCAAATATATTAAAGAAGTTTTAATGCGTCTTTGATTCTTATTCTAAACGTGGAAATATATTACTTAACGTGATAATATAAACAGCGTGAACGAAAAAAAGAGGCTACATCCAGTTTTGAGAGCCATTGTAAATGTTATATTCTTCATACCGTTTTTACAAATTGATTTTCTTAAAGAAAATTTAGCTGTTAAAAATTGCTAAAAAATTTTCAGTTTCTAAGATTGATCCTTATTAATATTTCTCTATTTCATCATTTTTTTTACTAAAATTTTATTTAAAAGAGCAAAATATCAAATCGAAACTACTTCTCTTGCATTCTTATGGTATTCATGAAATACGTACAAGGTTGAAACTTCAGAAAAGAAATATTTATATACGAAAATACAAAGAAAAATCCTTCTCCAGGAAGTCGAATAAATATTCTCGGCTTAACTATTTTTCCCAAAATTTCTTGGAGCGGGAAATAAGAAAAATTGTCTCTTATATGATATCTACTAAGTTTCTTATATGGTAACTGATGGATACTATATTTTTATAATATTTTATTATTATACAAAATTTGTCTTTAATTTTTAGATTTATTAAAGTAAAAATCTCTCAAATTATGCAACAGAAGTAAGCGTCTTGAGAATTTTCTATCATCAGACGTATAATAAAGCTATCTCGTAAAACTTTTAATAATTTGTTACGGTTTTAGTTTGAAAGGATTTTAGAAATAGAAATATTCAGAATTTTTATTTGAAGAAGACATGCAAGCAGCCTTTACATGTATCATAAGACATTTTTTAACCTCATTATATGTATTTTTTAAACATTTTTGGAAGCTTTATACGATATAATATTGAATATTGCTGAAAATTAAAAAAAATGTATTATTACAGCAATATTTCATAGCTGGCAGTTTTTATGATTATTTTAAATTGCTCTGGTTACATTATAAAATTTTCTTAAAACCTTATGTTAATTCTCGCTTTTTCACCTTATGAAAACTTTATTTCTTCTTATTTATTTCACTTTATTTCTTTTTGTTAAAATTGGACATATTAAATATTTTTACCTTTAAATTTTTGTGATTGACAAAAAAAGATAATGACACGTAACACATTAGTGTCTCAAAAACTTATTCTTCACTTTATATTTCAAACAACTACAGTCTTTAAAATACAGCTTAAATTTTAAAAAAGGAGATGGGTCACAGGTTATTATTTCATAGACAGGTGGATATATATCCAGAGTTAGAATTTTCTCCGGTTCAGGGAAGATGCAGCTGGAATTTCGAATATTTGGCGTTTATTATATATAAATGGGCAGGCATGATTCTAGAATTATTTTTGAGTTCAGGGAAGTCTTCACACCTGGGATGTGAAACTCTTCGATGATACGTTTGCATATGAGAATTAATTAACAAGCTTAAAATGTAATTCTATGTTATGAAAAGCAATACGAGTCATCTAACTGAACCTTTTACTAGATAGTATAAGCTTTATATTAACACTTTAATATACAAACAATATATACATTTATATATGTTTTATATACAAACATTTAATAAGGAAAAAGAATCAAATCTTTTCTCATAATAAAGTGTGTGTGTGTGTTATGTGTTGGCGCTATACAGACCTGATCGTTTGATTGTAACTATCAAATAACTTACGAATATATTACAGAAACAACTTACAAAAATATTACAGAAAAGAAAAGGAAATTTACACTGCTCAAAAACTTTAAAACAAATTGTCTCTAGTTTAATACAAGCTTAATAACGTGCGAATTTTTGCTGCTTTTTTGGCAATTTAGGGAAAATGATTTACATAGATACCTTGAAGCCTAAACTGTTTTCATTGTTTAATCCTTTGATTTTCTTCCATTATTTAAAGCTGAACTAATAAAAATTCTTCTAAATGTAAGCGTGGTTAGTTAGACGAATAAAAAAGTGGAATTTCATGACGTGGAATTCGGAAGAAAGTTGAACCGAACATTTACAATTTTAATTGTTCTATAATATTATGGAACTGGTCTATATTAGGACGCTTCGTGTAGTTAATAAACAGAAGTCAAACAAGACAAAAAATGAAGTCGTCTTCAGAATCATGAGTATCTAAAAGATTTAAATAGTATTCAATATAAATAATATCGCTAAAGGCAACTCATTACTTATTCCCATTAAGAGAAATAGTTAAAAATTGAGTTCATTCACGCCCACATGATACGCCCCGCTCCGAAGAGCAGCATTTGTGAAACGAGTCATCTAACTCCAAATTTTACATCCTCATTCTATCATGATGCAGTCAACAAGATGGCATAGCGAACTTAACTGAGCTGAGAGAAGGAAGAGAAGAATTCATTTTTAATGTGCCAGAAGCTATTTTATTCATTAGAAATATTTAGTGCCATAGACAGCTACACAATGAAAAACAAATTCCATCACCTTAATTTAAAATTTGAAAGCAAATCCCTCTTCTGCTTCCTGCTAGTTTTTATCTGATGTTAAAAATCAAAACTATTGTCACAATGAAGTTTAATTTCCCACAGAGGTCTTTGATTGGGAATATTGAGATTGAGATTCATTTTTTCTAAAGAAAGAGGAAAAATAAAATCTTTTTTTTTTTAATCTTTCGTTTTGTTAAGGATAAATATTCTCTCGTTTTGATTAATGACTTTTTAATTTAAATGTAAATCGGCCTCGCCCTGTGACTCGAGGCGAAGTTATGTTTCCGGAGGAATCTGCCAGTTGAGGGCGGGAAACTCCGCCGCGCCGCCCGAGATCAGAGCTCGGTTAATGGTGCTAGGCAGATGAATTTAGTGGCAGAGCTGCGATTTGCTGTTCTTCCTCATTTTCGTATCAGATTACTTAGACTTTTCTTGGCTTTGAGATAAAATGAGGCACTCTGGAAATGACATTGTATTTTAATGAACAGATTTTGCCTTGGGATATCTGTTGATTTAAGCTCCGTTTGTCTGTTCATACACTGAAGCTAAGTTCACATTTGAAGGCATTGGGATATATTTGTAGATACAAGTTATTGAAATTGAATTATGGTTATAAAGTAAGATTGATATTTGCAGAACTTTTTGTAAAAAAAGACTATTTTTAATCCTAAAATTCATTACCTTACTAATAATAGGATCACATTTCAGATGTTTTAATAAGCGATATCATATATTACATTGCTATATTATTTACTAATCATAAATAAACACAGTAAAACACCCTTTAAGCATCTCATAAGGGACTGACAAAAAAGAGCTGTGCCCTGTGTCAATCAACTCCAATACCGAAGGCAGCGGATTGTTGGACATTATCCTTATAATAATTACGAAACGAGATATAAACGGTTCTTTCCTGTATAATTCATCCTACTTGTTCATGGCTATATTACGGCGATTAAATGATGCTTTTGCCAAAAACAATGTACCTACCTTCTTTTGTGTTCAATCTATGATCTTTTGAAGAGAGCTCGTATTTACGAATTACACGAAGCATAAAGAAAGTAATATCATCTTCGAACTCGAGATTTTGACGAAGCTCTACATTTCAAAATTCCCAGAGTTCGAAAAATTCATCTCATTATGTCTTAAAACTGAAAATAATTCGAGCTAGGCAGATGACATTTGGTATATGGTAACTACACCAAATCTAGATATCCATCAAATTCTGAGAAAATCTATTCTGGTCTTTCGAAATAAGTTATCGTGTTAGCTATAAAACGAACAGAGCCAGAGGGATGAAATTCGACAAGCATCTGCAAACACCTCACACATTTTTAGCTAAATTTAGCAAGGGGTGGAACGTTTTTCGTTCTGTACTTTCAGAAATCTGTAAACCAGAGAACTAAAAAAAGCACAATATATCAAATTTGGTATATGGTTTTGTGACTGCAGTTATGTATTTGTCAAATTTTAGTTTCATTTGGTTGAAAAATAACGCGACTAAAATCCACATTCATTTTTCAGAGAGTGCAAGAAAGTTACGAGGGATCATTTAGCTGGATCTTCCGCTGAATTTCCAAAATGTATTATTTCCTTCTATGATCCTTCGTTCTCCTTCTGCGTTTCCTCTGAAAGAGAACATTTTCTCACTCATCACCTGCTACTCACACGAGCCTCTTTGCTTATTATTATTATAAGGTGAAAAAGAGCAAACTACTCTTTTCAGCAGAGAACTCATTCGTCTCCATTTCCTAATGCCACAAGTCGGAAGATCTGAAGAAGCGCCGAATCCCTCAGCAGCCGGCATTTATGTGACGCGCAGCAGAAATACTCGTCATCCACTTGCTGTCAAGCCAAGTCCAGATCGGAATGCATCATTCGAAACCATTCCTGTGATTGTCTGCGGTTGGAAGAGGAAGCGCCTTTTTCACTACTCCCGCAGAATGGGACATAATCTTTCCCGATGGCGTCCGAAACGAAGAAAAATGGACCCCCAAGAGGGATTTTGATGAAGTGGGGTGCTGCCTTTTAAGGGATTGCAAAGCAGTAACCGAATAAAGGCACAATGAAGAGAGATCAGGCACCGTTACAGGAACTTCGATGGATTGAGATTATATACATTGGAATGAGAGGTTAAATCCCTATTGGTGCTGAATTTTCTTTCATTGTAAATGTTTTGGATAGAATAAAGAATTTTTACTACAACTTCATTCTACATTATGCAGCTACGTTTATCGTTAATCGGACTTAATTCTCCAAATGTGAACTGTCTTTATCTTAGCTGTAAGATTTGGCTTTTTGGTTTATGACACTGCAAGATCCATGAAACGGATTATACTGCGACAAAAGAGGTGCCAAACCATTAACAGGAAGCAATGTCTGTAAACCTGAGTGAAATTTTATTTATATTCAACTATACCAGTAAAATTGACAGAAATAGATTCGGAACAATAGCTCGTCTCATTCGAATTGGAGATTCATCAAAAGCTCCAATTCGAATTTTTTAACGATCACCATTCCCTTTTCTTCGTATAACGAAAGCGTAAACAGATTAAACAAAAATCCGATTTCGCGCAATTTATTGTGGATCGTTCAGTTAGAGACAATTACCTAAATTACAGAGGTAGGACGAAAGAAGTATTAAGAAGTAGGACGAAAGCTTAAAATAAAGAGGGTGGGGGAAGCTGCTATAGAATACATGTCCAATATAAATAAAAAATAATCCTAAGAAATTAATATTCTATTCTCATAGAAAGGATTGTTAACACATTCGCGGGTAGAGCAGAATTTTACACGCGAAACTAATTTTCTCTGCACAATGATTGGCGGGCTGGAATCAGTGCATTTCATCCGAGCAATGGGTCTTCGCTATCATTTCTTTCTATTCCATGCCTGAAAGGAGTGCGAAAACGTGATAACCATTCTAAATGCACGATTAATAGACCACTTGTTCGTCCAGCGACTGCATACGCATTTACTTTGAACTTTTTGTCGACACTGGTTTTGACAAACTTGGCGGGGGATTGCGTGTGTGCAGCCGATGAATTAAAGATCACTTTGCTTTCCTTTCTCGTCGCAGTAATGAAGTGCAGCTGGGATATTGGATTTCATCAGATGACTGCCATAAACTTTTATACGGGTGTGTTCTTTTAATTATACTTAGGTAGAATATTTTAAAACGATAAAACACTCAATTTTAAAAGACATAAAATTGCAATATTATGCACGATTTTCAACTTAATAATTTTTTGAAGTTAACATACGGATATTTTAATATAAATTCAGAAATAGCTCGTAATCTCAGAAATGAGCAGTGAATTTTTTTTCAATGGAATGCATATTAAATAAATTTAAAGAAAATCTTTTACATCCAAATAGATCAAAAATGTTTGTGATAATTTGAATTGTAAGAACGAAATTTATTGTTTTAATGAGTGATTTGAAACTAAAGAAAGAATACTCTCCTTTAAAGAGATGGCAGCAGAGCCGAAACTGTAAACTAGCAAGCGATTTTTTTATGGAACATGAATTTCGAATAAGATGCAACAAAAACTTATAATGTGTATTACAGATAACTCAATAAAAGCATCAAGAAAAAAAATGATAAAATATAAGCTAAAACTTTTAGTGAAATTATTTTAGCCGATATTTCTCGAAAGAAAATCTATTAAAATTGTTAGATAGGCATTGTGTCTTCTCATTTGTTATGAGATTAAAAAAAGCACATTTATGTGTAGAGCGTGCATATCAAATACAAAGTCAAGTAAAAGGGATTTCACAGCTTCTATTGTCTCCGTGACAGGGCTCTCATTATTAAGCATGTTCCATTTTCCATAACATTAAGAAATATGCCCCTGATTAATGACATAACGCATATTAGCACAAAAAAAGGAATCTTTATTAGAATTCGGTAGCTGATTTTTTAACTTTGTCAGCGAATTGTTGACAGTAATACAAGAAAAGATGCTATGAATATAGAAACGAAAATCCATGAAAATAGATATAAAATAAAAGTTCCGAACTTCTTTAATATTAACTTCTTAAATAGTTCTCAATAGAGGAACTATTTAAAGGTTCTAAAAGGCTCATTTAATGATTGTATAAAATAGATTTACGAATTTGATCAGATCGTTAACACAAAATAAATAGCCTTCGTTTCAAGGCAGGATATAGAAATACGAGTGTGGTATATGTAACTTATATTGTGGTTTTTGATAATAAATACGCAATGAATATGGTTCAAGGAATGGGATCAATTCGTAATAATAAATCCGTATATAATTAATATAATTGATTAAATTATCTTTGCTAATTAAAATAAAATAAAAAATTCGCTAATAAAAGCGTTAAAGTACTGAATTCTAACTTCCATTCATGAAGGGTACTCAAGAATATCACTTGTCACATTACGAAAAGCATCTAGCGCGCGTGCTTATTCAAAACGGAGAACTCGAGACGGGCGAGCATTAAATAGGCAATTAGTATTGCTATACAATAGTCTCCCGCCAAAAGGATGATATTCGTATGCTAACATTCGGAGATTTTTTGTGTGAAACAAAAATGATTCAAAAGTTTCTCCTTGTAAACTGGACAGATGTTTGAAATGCTGTTTCCAAACCTTCTTCTTGAGTCCAATGACAAGCGTTTCAAACAAGAAAATCAAGCGGAACTATATGCGACATCTACGTATTAAGACCCTCTTACAGCATTTTTCAGTTATCGTGTTCACAGACAGACAGATGTAATTCCAAAAAATAAATTTTTCAACGAATTTCGTCTGTTTGAATTTTGCTTCCTGAACCAGAGAAATATCTAATGAAGGACAACTAGATTCCGATATCAACGAGATTCTTCCAAACGACGCTAGATTTTCTCTGACAGAAATTTAGATGAAAATCATCCACCCATTCTAACATTATCCAGAAAGACAGAAAATATTTCTCTCTCCTGGGTTTGATAACCCAGACTGTTTAGGATTTATGGTTGGAACTCCTTGGGTGAATAATTCCGTTCTGGCAATATCGTCTGAGAAGAGATCTTTCGGAATCCGTACTGATCCAATAACCATCCATCATTCGGTTAATGCGTCTCCCCGCGGACCCTCCTTCCTAATAACCGATCATTAAAAAATTGCGGGCCCCCACCCCTTTCTTTTCAGCTGCCGAGGGAGGCGCCACCTGCCCCCACTTGTGTATTGCCGAGACCCGCCACTTACGATTCGATTATTCTGTATCGTTCGGCGAGATGTTGGAATCTAAAACAAATAGCTACTTCATCAATGTTTAAAAAAAATTAAAGTGAATAACTAATTTTTTGTCACAAGGTCGAAACCAAAGGAGTGACAATTACATAGGCACATAGATAATGTTATTTCCTTATCCCCAGGATCAAAAATTGGACCACTTTAAGCATTTGCAAAGGGCTCCATATTATTTAATTACATCCCTACGCTTAACAGAATTCGTTTACTGGATTTATCAATGGAGTTCACTCAATGACATAGTTCTGTGGCAAATGTAACCAACATAGTCGAAGTTCTGACTGAATCTAATCTTATCTGCTATAGTCGCGGCACATTGAATGAAGGTAAAATTACATTTGGCTGCGCTGATCAGCACTTTGTTTTAAGGTTTGTTTCAGTACAGCCGTTTTTCTGCCTACACGAAAGCACAACCGTTTCAAATATTATATTTCCGTGATACAGCATTTTAAGTGAGTGTAAAATTTGGCATCTCAGTTTTGCTACTAGAGAATTTAAAGAGATGAAAATAAAAAAAAATCTTATGGTAAATATTTTATGCACTATTTTGAAGAAACAGCTGGAGACAAAATACGTATTATCGGTTCATTTTAAACAAAAGAAGACAACTAGTATTGGGTGACACGCCGCACCATCAAGAAAACGTCTGAACTCAGATGAAATGTAATGGGCACAGTGACATTCCGGGGTAATGCTGCGAATATGATTTCATTTGTGCGATATTTGTTGCACTATTGTAAAATAATGATGCTATCTCTTTCACTTTCAGACAGAATATAAAAGACCTTGGTTGATAGCAATGGAAATTTAGTATTGATAATTTAAGGGACATCATTTTTTATTCATTCATTATTAACTAACCGCTTTTGACGTCCATCTAGTTCGCCAGAAGTTATGCTCACTAAAATTTTCATTTAAATAATTATGTGTCTTGGTCTCTTAATAGCTTCTGCAACAAAATATTTTTAAGCTTCAAATTTCAAACGCCACGTATCTCATATGATTAAAGAAGCCTTACGATATTTTGTTTATAGTACTATATAGCTCTCTAATTTGCTTTTAGCTACCGTAAGATTTAAATTTGAAATGGAAGATATAAACTTCAATGGATGCGTTAAATATTTTTGCCGAAACCAAACACATTTTTTTAAATATATGACTATAGAAAATCGACATTGTGATGTTTCAAAGAAATTAGAGGAAGACTCATTGTGAGTAGTAATTTTAGCACAATAGTACGATACCCTGGGAATATTAAAAGAAATGACGTGAAAGATTGCTAGCTTTTTATTAACAGTTTGAAAATTCTTTAAACTTTTGTTGGCTGTTGTTTTCTTATGCAAAAATTTTGTTAGTTAATGTGCATAACTGCCAGTCACGATAATTCCTGTTTATATATCCCCTTAGTTCTGTGGTAATGGGGTGACTGTCTGTAATTAAAAAAAAAACCCATTGTAATCATATCTGCAACACAGAACATTAAAAAAAATGATTTATGTAATATTTCAAAGAATTATTCAATGAACATTACTCTGATTCATAAGAAAATTCAATTCAAAAAAATTAAATGCGGCAAATGATATTTTAATTCAATTAATAAATTGGTTTCTGTAAACAATTGTGAATCATCTGTCTGTTCTTTAAAGTCATGCGTTGAAAGGACGCAATATTTTCTCCTAATCGCCATAAACAATTATGTAGAAAAACCCTTCATAGAATTTAATCTAATCAAAGTACAAAAATTAAAGACGTGTTAACAACATCTTCGAGAGTGGCTTCATCGGCTTGGCATGTCCAGTAACCGTAAATGTACCAGGTCCTGTTGTTGCGTGTTCACATAATGCAAATTCCAAGAAATAGTGAAAGAAATAACCTTTGAACAATCAGCTTGCCTTAATATAGTATAAATATAACTCAATTGCAGATTTCTCTTATTAATATAAAACTTGTAACGGATCACAAGATTAGAGTTTTTAGCCAAATTTCAAATTGAGTCAAATTTAGAGCTTTTATGTAAAACGTAATCAGCTTCATAGCTCATTAATGACTGAATAACAACTGCGTTGATTTTAAACGCATAGATATGATTGGGTTCGGATTTTACCATTAAGCAACATTTTATAGACTATAATTAGAGATCGCTTTGTGTCGATAAATCAATTCGTTTAGTTAGAATAGTTCAATGAATTCTTTCGGTGTGGCCGTGACTGCTGCTTTTCAATTTCATTAACGCTTTTCCAATATATTAATAGTGTTATTTAATTTGATAGGGTTAATCGAAATCGAGTGCTTTTACAGTTGATTTCGTAAAGGATAACAGTTTAAATTAATAATCCGGTTTCAGGATTAGGATCGAGATTTTAAAAGAAAACACACTGGAAAAAGATCGAAGTTTCACTTAAGTAAAAGAAGATTTATTAAAAACGTATGGTTGTGTTACATGCAGAGAGTTTTCTTATTAATAATACCAAATGTATGTCTGACAAAAAAATGAATTATTTTTCCTATTGATATTTATTTGCTTGAAATGTACACATCTTACAATGCTACATTTACTAAAATATTACATTTCGGTTGCACTTGATTTTCGGAAGAAGATGATATGACCGTCATTTTAATCCATGAGGGTCTCCAATCCTCTTTGCCTGTTCCAGCCAACCATACCTCCTACCATGCAGACTCCACCTTTGCAAAGCTGAAATATTAAATAATATAACGAAAAATACTATCGAATTCATTTAAATAAGACATGCTTTGAATTAAAAATTAAAAACCAAATCAATAATATTTGTCAGTGGGTTTATTTATGGATTGTAATTGCTCAACATATTTTACATTGACCAACGATCGCCGTCACTTAGCTTTGAAATTCAGTTTACAATAAATGTGGGTATAAGTAGAAGCATTGTTTTCTTGCGCAACAATCTTTACGCATAGATGTTAGTAAAAGTTACTTTTCTAATGTTTAACGAAAGCAATAGGAGAAGTATGAGTTCTGTCTTATAAATTGCGACGTTCTCGAAGAAAAAGCCCTAAAAAAAGACCTCAAAGCACCCTCATTTACGATTGAGCGCTTGAAATCCTGCACTTCTTTTTTCCGACGGGTGTGCGGTTGGAAACTAACAGAAATATTTCGAAATTTTGGTATTTGACCACAACACGGCTTTAAAGTATCTTTCAAATCTAAATCAGTCAATAATATCAAGTTTCAACGAAATTTTTTTTTGTGAAATTTTAATCGACATCGTAATTGTTTATATTTGTTTTAATAATAATTTGTACAGCACTTTGAAATTTTAGGAATAGTTCATTCTAAACTACAAGATAATTTTTCGATCCCGGGTTTTCAATCAAAAGTAATGAGCAAATATTGCAGAGAGCTCAGAAAATATGTTTGAGTAATTTTATTTCCAAATAAATCTCTCAATTGAGAATATTTCATTAATGGTGGAGAATTGCGCATGGAATGCTGACATTTTTAAACAAACTCTAAATCCTTTAAATCCGTTTGATTAAAAGTTCACATTGTTTTCCATCAGAGTGCTCGCCATTGTCTTTCTTAAAATATCTATAATTATTAATATTATTCTTTGTCTTTGAAAATTTCGAAGTGAATGCAATGAAAGGTATCAGAACTGGTTGTGCTTATTCGTTTTCTTTTTTTAAATGGTTGTGACTTGTTATAAAACAATTGTTATGACTTAGATCTTCGGTTGCAGGAACTGCTTAATGTTATGTCTTTATGGAGTAGAGGCAAAGGTTTGGAAGTAGCAATTTCGTCGGAAATTTCTGCAATTAAATCAGCATTCCAATACATTATATTTACACGCATGAATTTTTCCTTTTTACTTTTACTTCACGCTGTAGACTGCATTTTTAAAAAATCGCTTCAGAGATTGAAAGCCTTTCTTTTGTTTCGAATCAATCTACCTCACTTTCTGATTGCAGCAGACCTTCTTAAACAATTGCATTTGTAGATTTTATTTTATTGGTCTGCGTTTAATATTTTTTTTGTAAACAAAACAATTTTGATAGTTTACAATATAAATATTTATTTTGAGATCACTGAAATAAAAACTTGTCATCCACTGAATTCGTTTTAATTACTGTGACATTTTTTCTCAAAATGATAATAATTATTTTTATCTCTAGTTTGGCATTTTTCATTGTCTGGGGTGTTTTATTTTTTTTTTTTTATTCCGAACTATCTCATGTAATAAATTCCGAATGTCTGAACTGTTGATATGCATAAAGTCAACACACGTATATGGATAATCGCTGAATGCCAAAAATAATATGCGCATCTGATCGGCTTAGTAATTAATAATATACATTTCCATTCTTAATGGAATTAGCAGGATTATTAAGAAGGTCATGCATATTTATGCCTTACCTTTTTAAAGGAGGAGTTTCCCCTCCCAAAATAAGTTGATTAAAGAATAATACTTATTAAAAGTTTCTCTCAAATAAAATCTTTTCTGCTATTGCATAAGCAATGCGACAAGCAAGCTGTGCCATTGAATTATGTTACTTCTGTAAAAAAAAATAATGGAAATAAAAGGCTAATAATCGGTGAGAATGAGTTCATGTTGGAAAGAAATAATAAAGACTCAGCCAGTGAAGCGTCCAACATTAACATAGCCTCATAGTAGGAGGAATTGAATTTATTTTAAAAGCAAATTTAGAAATTCTTTGATTATTTATTTTTAATGGAGCGCATGTTTTGTTATTCCTTTTAAGTTTACTTTATATAGTCGTAAAAAGATGGCAAAAATTTTAAATTGATATCTGTACTGCTTAAAAAAATTATATTTGTCAAAAAATTGGAGCAGTCGAAAAATGCCTATGAGTACTTTTCTATGCTTATGAATCTGCAGAATGAAAAAAGAAGTTCTACTACAAAGATGTTATTGTATGATTTCAGATGGTAATAGAAGGGTCGATTTTTCAGAAAAAAAGAAAGCTTTCAAAATTATATTTGATGTTAGCAATTTGTCTCAAGCATTGTCCGATTGCATTTTCTGAAAGAATGGTTGATAATCAATCACAACAAAGCGAGATACTTTTTCTTTCTTTTTCAAATTTAATTTCCGACACTTTCTTTTTGAAAACAGAATATTATAACACCAATTGAAGTGGCAGAATAATGTATCTTCAAACACGATTCTTTTTTTTTTTTCGACTCGAAAATTCGGATGGAAAGAAAAGTGCCTAAAGGCATTTTTCGACATAATTGAATTAAAAAACTATTACAGATATTGATTTGAAATTTTTAGTAAATATAGTAAGTAGTAAATATAGATAGTAAGTACTTGAAACCGCTCATTGGATAAATCTTTCAGTACATTAATAACTTTTTTCCTAGGATAAATATCCTTCGATAAAGCTGGAAAAAGCGATGCTGCAACTTTTTTTTTATCTCTTACTCCTTATCTAGTCTGATGTCCAGGCATAAATACAATGGCTCATTTTGGATGGCTTATAAAACAACTTATACCAATAGAATTTCTGCTTTATATTTTTTCTTTACATTTTGATATTTTTTAAGGCAATTTGATTGAGTTATGCACGACAGTACACCCAAAGTGTAAAAAGTATGATTCTCGAATTTCTGAAAAGACTCTACACATTGCCGCTTTTCCCATTTTAAAGCAGTTTGTTTATTTATACAGAACTCCTTCAATAAAAAGAGCTCTGTGTATATATTCAGCATCGACAGAATTTCAATATAGGAATCGAGAAAGAAATTGGGAATTATGGTTAAATACTTTATTGTACCCCTTTCGCATCGGTTAGACAAGTCAATAGAAATTCAATCCTTAGGGGAAAAAAAACTTCATAGTTTCTAAGCTTGATGGTGCAGGAATTTCTTCAACATTTTCAAATGTTCTCAGTAAGATTCAGAGGTCGCTAACATAGCCGTGGGAAATCCAAGTGGAACTCATCCAGCTAGTGTTGAATAGTCTCTGAGCAATGTATAGAGACATCATTGTCCGCCCGTCATGTGTGTACAGAAGTGCAGCTTTGTAGGAAAGATTTGATTGGGAGAAATGTTCATGTAACTCCGGAGACACCCTACTTTCCAGAAATATTAAAGGACCAAATGAACAGAACGTATTCCACAATTTGATACACTCACCACAGCCTTCGTGGAATTTTCTTGAAATTGCGTGGTTTCACTTTTAGCTATAATTTATGGATTTCTAAACTCATTCGTTCCTGTATTCGTCATTTCATTTCTACAAGTAAATAAATAGAAGAAAATATCGAAGACTATAAAATAATTTTCCATATTTTCATTTTTAAAAAACTCAGTCTATTGCAAATGAAAAGAGAACACTCACTCCAGTAGGACCTATACCAACAAAGTCGCAGCAGAACTGTCCATCGACTGCAGTCATCTGTTCCGTTTCGTTTTCGTACTTGCAATAAGGCTTGCAAGTCTCGGTAGGTAACTGTAAATAAAGTGTTAGGAAGAGAGATTTTATGAATCGATTGGAGTGGATTGGACTTGTTTTCACATAACTGCATAATATTAAACCATTCATTTTTAAGAAAAACTTTCATGACCAAAATAAGAAAATATATACAAAAACTTAGCGATGATTCATCATAAATATAAGCAACTTTAAAATAATTATTCAAAAGAATTATTATTACTCTAATTTATCTTCTTTCCATCCAAGGCCATTTCCTCGATTAAAATGCCACAAATTTTCCCATCTCATTTTGATTAGTTAAAATTTTAGAGCTTATTGAACAAAAATTCATTAACGGATTAAGTACAACCAATTGACTGTTTTCATGTATGCACGCCTATATTACGAAATCAGAGATTAAAAATAATCAATAGAATTAGCCATAATTTATTGAAAACACCAAAACATTAAAGGAATTGGACATATCAGCGTTTCAAACATATTTCTCATACTCTTAAACTCTTTTGGAAATCTTGATATAAATGAAAATCGTTGCAATGAATTCGAAAATATTTCAGAATCAGAAAGGGTTTGAAAAATTGGACTGAAGTAAGACTAATATCAGATTTTTAAGAACCACCAAAAATTGAGTCATGGATTTATTATTATTTATATATTATTTTCTATGCCAAGCTTAATACTTTTATTTGGAAATAAAATGCTAGTCATTCAAAGGGATAATGATAAATAAGAATATATTTAAAATATTTATTTAGTAAAATGAAAATACTTTATGTAACCAGACTTGGGTTTAAATTTATATTAAGAAATCCTGTATTAAATCATTTAAATGAAAATTTACTTGCTGAACATCGCTTTTTTTCATTGAATAGTAGTTTTAATTTCTATAAATTGAAATTAAAGAAAATTATTGTTCACTTTCAATAAAATAAATATGAAATACTTATCTTGAATAATAACGAAGAAATATACTATATATATAGTCAGCAAATATTATTTAATATTTTTATTATTTTTATAATATTAAGAATATTAAGAAATATTCTAACGAAAAGTGCTAATGAATGACAATTTTACTATTATTATTTAGATTTTGCACTGAAGACAATTTGTATTTCATCGTTGCTGACGGCCGACTATCTGCTTGCATTTTTCTTAAAAGCGATTGACAACCAAAGTTGAATTAAAAATGAAAAAAAGAAAGAGCTTAGAAAAAAAAGACATTTTACACATTTCAGTATTCAAAATACTCATTAATAATTTTTAATAAATGAAACGATTCATTTTACATCTTTTTTCATGTGGTTTTTAAATAATCGAAAAATATTTTCTTTTTATGTTTAAGTTCATAAAAAGAATTTATCATTTTTTTAAAACAATATCATTTAGTTACATCCCTTGAAGAGGAGAATTATTTGTGTGACTTGACAAACTGAAATGCACGCCTCGTACTGACGTCATGTCTTGCAATGAATTCCAAAATTAAAATAACGCGAAGGAATTCAATTCATTCATGACATTTGCATTTGTTTTTAATTTTTCATTTGATGTTGCTACGAAATATATTCGATATAACTTTAATAATTTCATTTTTTTTAAATTTAATCTCAAAAATATCGGAAATACATTCAAAAGCTTTTACTGAAGAATCATTTTTATTTGAGTTATTTTATTCAGTGGATAGCTTTGAAATTTAAAAGGTAATAACTTTCTGTTTCAAATGGCTGATTGTTAGATAAGTTGGATTATCATGTGACGCCTACTTCTAAAAGGAAATCGACCCGTTTGTTGAGTTCCCTTATTACTTTACTTTTAATAATCTCTATTTATGCTTTACTTTTTTTTGCCTTATCAGTACTGACCGAAATCATTTCACTGAAAACAGCATTCCTTACTTCGTACTATATTTGATAGTGCATTTCTTCAAATTGTCATGTTTTTCTTCTTTTTTTCTAGAATTAAATACTCAATGGATTCTAAAAATAAGTTTATTCAAAAGATTTGAAACTATTGGTATTGGGAAACAATTCAACTAAAATGGTTTCAACAATTTATGAGTGAAACATTTCAATTATTATCTAGTTTCAAAGAATTCTGAGAATTAACTCTATCTTACTCGTAATTTTTTACAAATGCACATTATGATACCTCGTCAAACCATAAAGGCTTTTCAAACGATAATTTTCCATAATTACAACTCTACAAAGCGAGAATAGCATGTTTTTTTTTTTTTTTTTTTTTGCGGTTATCCAAAATGACGTCGCGAGGAACCTTTTAATTGCTCTCGGATATTTTGCCAGATATAGGATGAAATCGTATCGTAAATTTAAATCTGGCTGGGGAATTCGACCCACGAAGAGTTAAATATCAGAGAAAAATGGCCTTGATCCTTACCTTGAAAGTCAACTGGTATTTCCGTCCCTTGGCATTGTCTCTGCACATTTGTATGTCGTCAAAAGTTGGAATGAGAGGAGAGCCAAATCCCGGTCTTATATTGAAACCTCCCAGTTGTGCGTCAACAATGACCTGTTGTAAATGAAAAAAGAATGTTGTCAAGTTTTCAAATACCACTTCTTAAGTGTTATTCTTGGTTTCAAAGCACCTTGGGGCACTATTATATTGAATGCACAAAACTGAAAAGGACTTTTGATTCTTCTACATACCAGAATTGGAAATTTGGAATGATGAAACTACAGCCAATGCTAAATAGGTAAGGATAACTAGAAACAGTCATCTGTAAAATATTACAGCTTTGAATTGTATTCTGAGGAAACAATGCATAATTCTCAATGACCTCTAAAATTTATACCATAGAGTAATTAGGAGTAAGCTTTCAAGCAATAAAAACCTATATTTTTCATGTATTTTGCACTACAGTATGTTTAGCATTTTATGCCAAATGAACAATGGGTGTTTTTAAAGAATTTATCATATAAACTACATACATAATATTTTTCCTCAGCGGAAGTTGACTATTTATAATGATTTGTTGCTAATGGATATCAAATATAGGTAAAATAAGAAAACTGGAGGGGAAAACGCGTAATGTTGAAGCTGAATTCCAAAAATGATGATTTCAAAATTGCGGAGACCGACATCTCGGATCATCTGTGGTTGATTCTTTCCGACGTTTGCTTCAATTGATTGTATTCGAATGTACCAGAAATGAAAGACCGTCATTTATTTGTCTGAGGGAATGATTAAATGGGCGCTGAAAATGACTGCTTTGAAGAACGCCAATAGAATGATAGAATTTTCGGTATGTGATTTAGTCAAAACAGCTAGCTGCCCATGATTAAGAAAGCAAAAGACTTAAAGAATGAATCTTCGCATACAAATTGAAATCGTTTTGTTATCTGATTAGTCTCTACCTTCAATAAATTCATAGAACCCCAATAGGTTAAATGCAGTGTAGAATAGTAATTTAAACGGAAAGAAATGTTCATATATATTTCATGCAAATTTAGAAACTGTGAAGAAGTTTTAATGATGTTAGCGTTTCACAAGAATTTAGTTGCTATGATACATCTGTAAAGCTATAATTCTGAACATCAAAGCATTCAAAACCCTACAAAATCAAAATTGGAGTACCAATGTTCATTAAGATTTATTTGGCAACATGTGATGCGATCTAAAAGGTGAAAGGTTTCATTTGCTAGCGGACCAATATATTCTTATATTCTCGAATCAAAAGTTCTTTTTAACATTTTTTTTTCCAAATTGAATTCTTCTACTTAAGCAAGAGCTACATTCTTCTAATTGCAGTTTTTAGACTGCAGGAGATTAGATGTCATAATTTGATGCCTTTCTCATGCTTGTTTAAATAGGATATTTTGGAATAGGATGATTTTTTTTCCCCATGTCGCTGACATATGAAATATCGTCTTTTTCTAATAAAGTTTAGCTCATTCTTGTTGCTAACCGTAGCACAAAACTATGCATAACAAAAGGAATAAATGCAGCACAGGAGTAAAATTACTTGCAGGATGATTAGAGGAGAAGGCGATTAGCTCTGCGGAGGGCATCAAATCGTACAGCATCCACGTTGATCAGGAATAAAGTTAAGAATTTTCAGTTGGTTGATTATTGAATGAATGTTTAAGCAAAACTACAAAAAGATTATTTTCTAAACGAGTCTCATATATTTAATTTAAAATCACTTGACGAGGCTAGTATTCCTGGAAAGGTCGGCAGCTTTAACGTGTTGGCTCATTAGTGGCGCAATTTCGGTGGAAGCCGAGGTCCTAAACTTCGATTCTGATTAAGATTTTTGGAGCTTAGTAATTAACAATAGAGTATAGGTAAAATGAGAAGAAGAATTTCATTGTCACTACGTACGATTTATTTTTTTACTTACCCATAATAAAATAACAGCCACAGAAGGAGCTAAAAAGCGAAACATCTTTCCAAATTGGTTCGTAATCTGAACTGTGATTTTTCAGATATTTGCAGCTCTATTTATACTCACATTTTAACATGTGTTTCCTTTTGAGTGAAAGTAAAACTATGTTGTGAAACTGAATGCGAAACATAACAGCGTAATAGTAATATTTCAACCTTTTGTTGCAATTAATGAGCTATCAATCTTCCGCAATTGTTTCATTAGCAACGGCTGTTCGCAGAATGAATCGCGTTAAATGATGTCAATCGAAAGAAAAGCTGAATGGATGCACTTGAAAAGAAGTGAACTGTCTTACATAATCATATTTCGATGAGCATCATTTCTGTTCGATTATATAACTCACAAATTGTGCTAACTTGGGAGTCACAAGATTTCTCACTTTGGCTTACGCATTGAATATTTCTTTAAAAAATATATACCGAAACTGTATTGTATATATAAAACAATCTTTCTATATAATATAAATGAAAAATATAATATAATCAAAAATATAATAAGAAAAATTAAAATGAAATCTACGACAGCAAATTTCAGGTTATCATGTGAGAATATTATTATTTTTTAAATCATTATTTGTATTAATTAATTGAAGTCATTTACCAGTTTAAACCGGTTTGAAACAATCATGAGACGTCTCTATCGGTCTCTTCCTCTCTCTCTGCATATATATATAATAATTTTTTTAAAGCTTTCATTTTCAATTTTTCTTGCTGGCAAACAGTTTTGAAGTTCGAATTTTGGGAAGAATTTTGAGATGAAATAACAGCTATGACGTCATAGTTCTAAATCAACCTTTTAAAAACGCATCTGCAGTCAAAGAAGCATACGTAATAATAAAGCAATGCTGGTAAAAGTCGATCATCTTTTTTTAAAAATGCATTTGCTTTCAAAGATAACATACATAATAATAAGGCAAGACTGGTAAAAGCAGGCAAAAAAAATATATGCAATTAAAAGATGATGAGTATTGACATTTATGCTTTATTCATTGCCTACGCGATTTCGAGCTTCAAAACCCCCTAACCAAAACAACATCATGTTCTCACATGATAAAAAAACAATAAAAATTAAAAATTAAAAAGAAGAAGAGGGGTAGTAAGAATATCAAATGAATTAGAAATGACATCAAAAACTGAAGAAGTCATTTTTGTAATTAGAAGAAGTTATTAATCTCACAAGCAATGAGATATAGAAGTTGATATGAATAAGATGTTAAATTCTAGTAGCGGAGAGTCACTATTTAAGAAGCTGACTTTTTAAGTACATAGATTCTCCGGAAAAGCAAAAGATAATTGGAAACTTGACAAATGGCGTCTATTCTAGCCAATAAAAGATTATATATTTTGAAGGCATTTCCACTCATAACTCATTGCAAGAATTCATTTTGTTATTATCCCTAATAACTAATTACTCATAATTCATGAAACAATTCATTTTGTGCACATTTTCATTTTGATTATGTAATATAGCCACATTCTTTTTTTATATTTCTATCTTCCAAGCAGATTTCATATCATTTATCTTCAACGAGCTAACATTCTCATGCATTTACAAGTGAACACATCAGTTTGTTTTCAAGACAATAAGTGTAAATGTCTTACTTAAAATAGATAGAAATTTAAAAAATTTGATTTTTACAACTTACAATTTTTTTTTACAGTTTTTCAATAAAATTATCTCTGGTATGTATTGAATATTTTAATTGTTTCCTAATGAGCCGAGTTTCTTATGCCTGCAATCAGCATTTTACTATTAATTATTACTATTGCAATTATTACTATTGAATGAATCTGTCATCACTTTACAGATTTATTATTATTATAGGTTTCTTTTCCTAATCTTTGGATGAATGGGTTCATAGCAATGAACCCATGAGTGTTTGGAAAAAAGCATTTATCATATAGAAAAAGACATTTGATTCTGTTTTCGACAAAATCCCCATTTTAAACGAACAGTCTGTGAACCTTAATCTAATAGTTTTCCATACATGCGAGGTTAAACAGAATATAAGGTCAGATTCATGAAAAAATAGAAAAACAGGATGTCCGTCTCAAATGTCTCATGTTGATAAATAGGAGAATTATTGTTGGTTTTGTTTTTGCTTACCTGCACTTAATTTGATTTTTCATAATGCAATATATATATATATATATATATAATTTGATAATCCATTTTCAAATATTACGTGCTCGTGTGTTCCCTATGACAATAACCTATTTTAATTGCTTAAAATAAACTATTAGTAGAAATTAATTATAGAATTGAATCATTATTCAGTTAATTTATTTCATAACATTTTGGAAATCTTCGAGGGGCACCATCCATTGTTTAATTTTAGAAAACATAATAATAATATTCCACGACATTTATAGGAATGGACTATAAATGAAAAGTAAAGAAAGTAGGAAACAATTAAAACAAAAAAAATTACTTTATGATATACCAATAAAATGTGCTGTTTTTTTTTCTGTTTTGTTTTGTTTTGAAAAAAAATTCTTTTTATTTAATCTATTGTGAACTTGATATATCATATCATCATATGATGTGATTGCAGTACTTTGAATAATATCCTGAAAGAACCCTTAAATTCTAATAAATATTCCCATCCTGAAGCGAAAACACGAGAATCGGTCCGAAGTTGTAATATTTTCAACTTCATTATGCCGGCATAGGAAATGAAATTTTAAATTTCAGTTTAAGGGTTCCATTTCATATTCGAATAAAAAATTATTTCTATTTATAATTATGAAAATAAATATTTGAAAATATAAATTTATCACATTTTAAATCAACGTTAAAGTTTGGTTTATGGTATTTTTTATATATATAGAAGATTTCACACAATCTGAAGCAATGACATTTAACATATACAAGTTAGAAATGATACTCATTCTTCATAAAAATGAAACAAATATCCGAATATTTTTAATTAAATATTTGATATCAATCAAAGATATTTAAATGTTGAAGAATTATTGGATAAAAAGAGAAGTACGCATTATCTGCTTCTCATGTACGTAAGTAATCTTGAATGTAAGAGGAATGCTTCGAAATGGAATTTTGCTCATTCATGACAACGCACAACCTCATACTGCATATCACACACAACAATGCCTTGTGGTGCAGGGACATAAAATTTTTGACTATCTATAATCCAGATCTCGCACCAAGTGACTTTTATCCTTTCAAGATCCTGATTTCCTTTCTTGCTGGTAAGCATTCCGGACAAGACGGCATCAAATCCGTTGTTATCCAATGGTTGCAATCTCAGGTGGCATCTTTCTTTGATGACGGCACCACACACTCGTTCCAGACTACGATAAATGTCTAAATAATGATGGTGCCTACGTTGAAAAATAGTCTGATATTAAAGATAGTAGTTGTAGTTAATCATTTAATAATGGTTAGTTTCAAATGATTGTTTCCTTTTTTTTTGTATGTTTCTAAATGGAATTTACTTACTGGATTACCTTTGTATCTGCCTATCAACTATACAACATACAACTGTGGAGTTCCGAGAATACACAATAATTATTTTCTGTTGCTTAGCAATCCAATGCATGGGACTGAAAAGCATTTCGAAGAAATTTTTTGAAATTGAGTTATATTTAAGAAATTAAAAAGGCAATGAAGAAGATCAAAATCCTGTTCATATACCATGTTACCTACATCCACTCATGATGGTATCACAAAATTCAGGAACTATTGTAAAATTTTCTATTTCAAATTTCTTTTTCATTTTAGGTAGTTTACCTCTACGTGAGAAGGTTAAATTTTTTGTTAATGAGGTAAAGGAACAATCCCCAAGCTATTTCAATAAAAACCTATTTATTAAAATTATTCCATTGCGATTTTGACTGAATTCTCCTCAGAATGATATATTGTTAATTGTTAATGCACTAAGTAAAACCTAAATAAATCCAAGAAGTCCTTTCTTCAAAAGATTTCCACAATTTGTCCAACAGTGTAAACCGAAACCTTCAAATTATGCATCGATTTGATAGATATCGACGTAATCAATCAGAAAACAAAAGTCTCCATTCTATCTCCTTTCCATAAATAAGAATTCCGATAAATATTTTCTTCTTTTTTTTGAAAAGAAAAGGGCGGGGAAGACTTCAGGGGAATATTTTCCAGCGAACAACACCAAATAAAGGAAAACTATTTTTGTAGCGATGCGTGGCAGGTTGAAGCCAGCCTCTATTGTCACAGCAGAGAAAGAAGCGTTGTCATTTCGGAAGTTGCATTGTCCCGGTCCCCTTGTCTTTAAAATTGCGTTTCCCTCGAAAAATTTCCGCTTTTTTTGCTTATTTATTCTCTTTTCTCTGCTGTCCCGCTCCTTCATTTTTATGGCATCGTGCAATATTAGCCTTTCCTAAGAACGAATTTCCCACACGCAATTTCCTGTTGTTACATGAGCCTTCCGTCCTACGCACTTCTCTCTTTTCTTTTTTTTTAATTTTATTTTTCACCATTTCATTTTATTTTATTTTTTGTCTCAAAAGTAACTCTGTATTTTAGAAGTTTAAGAAAGATAATAATAATACGCAAACATTTTTTTTTCAAAAACTGATTTTTCAATATATATATATATATATATATATATATATACAGTTATTGATCTGTTTTGATTTCTAAAAAAAATTTCCCTAAATTCCAGTTATTTCCCCAAGTTTGAAACATGATGGGGGTGGGATGATTATGTGTTAGGTGAAATGAGTTCTTCTGACCTGACTGCATATCAATCTTCGCATTTTGTGTTAAAGACTTTTTCATCATAAAACTAAGTCACTGGAAGAATGCCAGGCTAGAAGCAGTATGATCCAAATCAAAACGGAAGTTGTTAAGAGAAAGCTATTTTTTGACTCATGACCGTAAACTAGCAAATGAAGAATCCAGCGGAAAATTCGATTGTTATGAAATTTAATCCTTCTCTCGTTTTACAGGAGATAAGCTTTGAAAAGACTGTTTGTTGTCATGATACTTTAAAATTAAGAAAAAAAATTATTTTAGGTAACTTACTCGATTTGTTGATTAATTAACAGTTTGTTATCAAATCAAGACAATTCGTTATGATTTAGGATTTGAAGCTTCATGTTTTGAATTTACTCCAACCTTCCTTTCCGTTTTAGGGTTTTATCTAAAAATAACCAACTAACTAACTTATCATTGATTTCAGTGCCCAAAACTCATTGTGAAATCAATTTATATTGATTCAATGATCGATCACCTTCTTTAATTTTTGTGGTTTCTAAATTAGGGGAGGGATTCAAAATAAGACTGGTAAAATAGTTTATCATGGATACTCAAAAATCGATGAATTTGTTATTTTGGTAGCAAATATATTTCTATCAGCCTTGGAAAAAAAGTTGAATAAACAAGCAAAAATAATAATAATAATAAATAAATAAAATATTATATATGTTTTCTTTTTTCCTTCCTGGTTTCGATTTTTTAATTTTAGAATTGGAGATGTGCCCAATTAATTGGGAACTGCATACCTGCGACTCATAAATTAATTTTTACATCGACATAATTGATTCATTTCTATAACTTTCGATAAGACATTTGATTACACAATGATTATATTCTGATAAATTAAAATGTCCTGAAAAGAAAAAGTTTTGCTAGTAATTATATGAGAATCGATTTATAATGTTGTAAAATTGGTACTCACTTATTCCACCTCACCGTAAGAGTTTGACACCGGTTAATATTTAGCATGCCTGTTTTATATTCTTATGTACATTTGGGATCTCGAATCATTAAAAAAAATGTAATGAGGCAAAAATAAATAAATCTTTTCTTATTTGCCAACAGCCATTGGATATCTTCATACGAATCTTTTTAACATCCAGCATCTAGTGTTGGGAAGAACTACGGAGGGTCCTCTTCCAATCTTCTATATAACTAAAATGAAATTTATGTTCGAATTTCAGTGTGAGTGGAGCTTCCCTTTAGATTATTTTTCTTATAATTAATCATTAGTTTGAAGAATTTCATACGGCTTTGAAAGTTTCATTCTAATACTCTGAACAGCTTAAAAATACTCTAAAAATGTACATTTGAGAATATTCCATTTTTTTTTCACTAGTATAATCTTTTTAGAGCATATTTACGTAAAATGTCGCCTTACTTTAGAAACTGCAGTTTTGAATGACTTCTTTCTTTATTTCAATGGTTCTTAATTTTTAGATTCTAGCTTAATGAATCCTCAAATTTCATTGTTTAAGGTATTTCGATGAAGGCATGAGCACGTCATTTCCCCTTCTTTCATTAAGAAGTTTTTACTTTTTCTTAAAGATGGAGAAGAACATTAATGGTCCAGGATTAAGTCTTCGATGATGTTGCGGTTGTTGAGGACGGACTCCAGTTCCAATTCCATTTTTCAGGTCAAGGCAACTATTATTCCAAGATTATTCCAAGAGAGCAGGAATAGCTTAGATGTGGTCTTTTTTATCCGTGCTGGTGTAAAATAAAATCTTCCACCTATTATTTATATTGATTTCTTTCATTAGCAACCAATCTAGCCATCAAACATAGGATGATATAGACGTATAGAAATAAAACAGCTTAATGATGATGAAAGACTCTCTGCAAAAATCCAAACTTTCAGGTTTCAGTTGTAGGGTTCATTTGCATCCTTTTTGTGCGCTGAAATAAAAAGAGACTCCAAATGTGTATTGATCGCATAGAAATACTTCTACAGAATATGTTGAAGTCCAGTCGGAAGAGTTCATGAATCCCAGATTGGATTTTCCAATAATCAAAATATTAATTGCGGTTGAATGTTTCGTTTAATATTAATAATACATATGAAACAATTAACAAACTTTAAATAATAATAATGGTATTTAAAAATAATGTAAAATAGAAAATAAATGTACAATTTATTTGTTTTCAATACATCCTCGTTCTCAAAGTTCATTTTTTATTTATTTTTTTTACACCACTTCTCCCATCCATTTAAATACTGTGCAATATTTAAACTGATGCCTGCAATTCGAAAATAGGCTCGATTCTTATATTCAAAGTTCTATGCCATAGAAATGTGATGATATTTGTCTTTTCTTTCCCTTTACTCTCTCTGTACAATTAGGTTGGGCCAAAGAAAAACAATTTTTTTGACCAAGCCTAAAAGTTTTTGAGCTCAAATTCTAGGTACTAGTTTAAAAGTATCAGAAAAAGCCTAAAACAACCGTTTCAATGAAACTAGATTCAATACTTATTAGGGATCCCGATGGCCCCGTGCCAGTCTCGACTTCAGGAGTCTTGTTTGTCTGGGAGATCCAAATGATACATTTTTTTCTTTCTTACTTTAAATCTGTCGATGGTTAGATGTCTCCAATTGTGGCGAAAAAATTTAGAAAGGTATGCCAAAAAATCTGCCAAGATGTCTTATCACAAATGTATAGCTTCAAAGAAAAATGATACTAATTAAAGTAAGCTATATCTATTAAAGGACTTTGATATTTTTTGATATCCTTAAATACATATTTCGAATAATGAGTCAACGAGTTTTTCTTTCTTTTTGTATACAAACAAAATTGTAAGTTGAAATTTTGAAATGAAGAAATGGATCAGGCTTATGATTAAGTACCTTATAGACAAAATCGTTTGCATATTTTAATTTAAGGGGAAATTATTTTGTTTTTAGTTACAAAATATGTTGATTAAAAATATCAATTCCACATTCTAACAAAATATAATAAAGTGAAATTTCGCTTTTTCGTTTATAATATATATATATATATATATTGCAAAATAGTTAAAATAGAAATGCAAGACCGCCATCGATCCAGCCATGAACCAGGTGGATGTAAAATCCTGAACTTTCTGAAAATGAGGAATATTCTTCTTATGCGGATTTATTGGGTCTAAAAAGAAATCCAAGACGTCATGCAAAACAGAGGTAATAATCAATTAGAAGCAAAATATCCGAAGAACTGATCTCCAGACGCTGAAAAGCAGCATTGAAAGATTTTTTTCAAAAAAATTATAGCATCTAAAACATATAGAAAATAATTTTCGAATTCCCGAGAATTCATATTTAAAACAAATTGTTATGAGCTCAATATTCACGCCTCATACTTATGTTTTTTTTTTTTCTTTCTTTCTTCTTCGCTACGCCATTATAAGGAAATGGAGATTGTTCCATTTATTCGAAGATGTCATTACTGCAATAAGATAAAAAATAAATGGAAATAATTTTGATAAAATATGGACTACAATCTAAATTTGAAAATGCGACTTTGTTTTCACTTTTAAAATTTTATTTATTAGTTTTTAGCAGAAAATATTTCGTTTCACTTGATAGAGATTTTACACAACTTCCTTTTTGAACAGGGACAAGACTCTTCCAAGACGATCTTCTAAAGAATAAACAACTGAGAAAGACAATTTAAATAGCAGTCTGTAAATGTTTATCCGAAACAAAAAAATTTGCGATCCTTTGGCAACCTTTCTGCTGAAAGGTTCAATCTTCAATCATCTTCTATTCAGATCCGAAAGAAAACAAACAATTCAAAACTGGAAACACTCTGGAAAAAATAGAAGCCAGATTTCTTTTTATGCAAACATTAATAATTTTTCAATCATCCGTTGCTGCTAAACTGTCCGAAAATTCCTAACAAAACACCAAAGATAAAATCGCACATCTCCAACGACAACAGAGGCAAACACACAACTACCTTCCATCCAGCATCGAGCAATAAACAACTAACCCAGAAATCCAAGCAACCTTCAGTAGAAAAGGAACGTTGTCGGTGCAACTCGCATCTCTAACATGAAAAAAAAAAAAGACCTTGGCTACAATTTACAAACAACGCGTTCAGCATTCCATTAAGAGCTTACAATGAAACCGGAGAATGGCCCAGCAACATGTTATGGAGATGAAGAATCCAGATAAGGCGTCGTAAGAGAAAAGTAGTGGGGGGGGGGGGGGAGAGAATTCGGAAGAGAAATCGGAACCCTGTACCTTCAGACGGACAGACCAACTATCCATCAAGGTGAGGGTGGGTAAGGGAGTCGACTAAGAAATTATAGAGTAGTCCACCTGACACAAGACTTGCTTTTCAAAGAGACTCGTGACTCTTCGCAGTATTCCGGGCGGAGAAATGATTGAGCATTTTTAGTTGTAGGTCATCATCTCTGAAATGTGGCTTTACTTCCTTCGCTCTTTCGTAACTAAGGTTGAACCTGTGAAAATTAAATACGACGGAATAGGTGCGACAAGTTAAGAAATTTCCAGAATGACAGAATTAGTTTTATTGTATTTGAACATTTATAATTGTTTCAGATTAAGATCTATTTTTGATCTATAAAAGTTCTTTTGTCATAATGAACAAAAAGGAATCACTTATGATTGCTAACACCAATAAGTCAGAAAAAAGAATACGCTAGAAGTTGTTTCAAAACAGTAGCATACAGTTCTTGTTTATGACACAATGTCACAAAAAAAAACCTTTTCTGGAATTATTTTATAAATGCATGGAGAAAACGGTGCGATTTTCTATTGGTTCAACACACTGATAATGTAATGAAAAATGGCAAATGAAGCAGCTTTATGAAACGCATTCTTTAGACTTCATTTCTTTCAGACTGACTGAACAGGAATTAATCTGCGTTACACATCCTGATTGTAAGAAGTCATTTTATATCGCATATGCTGTTGTGTCAAAATAGAAAGCATACTAAAAAATACAAAGGCAGTTCTTTTCAAATAACCGACAAAGAAAATTTGTCAACATCATTTTAAAAAATGGTCAAAAATAATATTCAATTTTTCCTGAAAAATATTTTAAATAAATTGGATAATTTCTCATTTATGTATAAGCAGCTATAAATACGCAACTGAACATTGACTAATTATTAGCAGCAAATTATTTAAAATGAATTGTCAGGTATTTTTTTTCCCCGTAAATAGTAAAATGCTTGAATTCTTTTCATTTCTCTCTCTTTTTGGCTGCTAATAAAATGACAAACCAACTATTTAATGCACTTTTTTGTGATACATTAACAGGCGATGCTTTCTTTCATACTTTAACTAAAAGTGAGCGCTGTGTACGCATGAATTATTGCACTCTTAACATTTATAAACATAACACAATATAAAGCTGCATGCGAAGGGCTCGAATCAAACCCCCAGAATTTCTTATTTATTGATACACTCCAGCGGCAAACAGCCGTCGTCATTGCCTTCATTTGGGCCCGATTCTTCCTTCAACTCTCACCTCCTCAAAAATAACAGCATCAAAGAAAAAGCTTATTAAAGCATTTCTCTTGCAGCTCGAAGCCCTGCGGCGTCAAAAAACAATAATCAAAAACGACGTCAAAGACAAGTCAGTCACGGGGGGGGGATACATGTAAAAAAAGTAAGGAGAAAGAAAAAAAAAAAAAGAAGGAAGGAAAAAAAAATATTAAAAAACAAGGAGAAAGAAAAAACTTTTTTTCAATCAGCATCTCAGGTCACATTTTGAGTTAGACCACTGGGGAGGGGCCAGGAATGAATAGGGACTGCAGGCCCGGTTGTACATGGCCATTGATCAGTCTATTACATCTTCATGCGTGGCGTTATCGATGAAGAGCAGTTTTGCAGTCGGATGTTTGGAAGGTATTGACACTGTGCTAGAAGCCGCATTCACTCGGCGGATTTGTTATTTTGTCTCTCCTACGTGCAGTGTTTGATGTCATCATTCACTTTTTCTCAAACAGAAATTTGTTTCTCTTATTGCTAATGATTTCTAATGAGCGTCATTTTCAACGATTTTTTGTAAGCCTTATGGGAAGGGTGTGTGCTCATATATAGAAAGTTCATGCATTCAGCAAAGATTCGCTCGTTTTATCATAGGAGTGGCAAGGAAAGGTTATCTTTTGGTGCCTATGACTTTCTGCATTCGACTAATGTATTTATTATTTTGTACATCATCCAGTTTGTTTTTAACTACTTCCCTCTACTAGCTTTTTCTTGAAATTCAATTTATTATTATTATTATTATTGATAATTATTTCTAGCGTAAACTCCCTTTTTTGAGATTTCTTAATGGAAGACAGTTGTAACAAAGTAACCATGTCTAGGATCACTTTATAAAAGTCATCTTTACTTCCTCCTGTTGCCTTCTTCTAGAGGCTATACCTTTTTTTACAGAAAAGATGAAATACCTCAATATTTGTATAATCCCGGAGGATCGGCCAGTATCTTCAAATTTTGAAGTTTGTCAAGGAAATATATGTTCAACTAAATTTGTACTGGTTTCTGTATTCGATCGGTATGCATATTACTTTGCACATCCTGCCAATAATGTTTAATGTTATCATCTACTTAAATGGAAATCTTTTAATGCAGAATCTACTGCAGAAAAATGTAACTTTTAGCGATGCTTTTGCATGTCTAGTGTGGAAGATTTGAAAAAAAAAATGATAATAATGATGTCTAGGATCATTTATTGAAGGTTACCTTAATTGCCTCTTGTTGACAAAGACAAAAAGAATTATTGCATTTGTAAGAGCTTGACAATTCATTTCATATCTCTGGTTTTTATTATACACCTGAGAGGAATAAGTCTGAGAGGAGGAAGCGAAATTTATATTAGAAAATCCTTACGATTTTTTATTACGCTAAATATTTATTGAAATAATTTTCATATTGAATCATTCTAAATTTGTTATTTTATTGATTATTCATAGTACAAATTGACTATTTTTGAAATTTCTAGCAAAAAAGTGGAAATAATCCGGATCCATCCATCGCAGTTCTTAATTGTGTTTCAATTGTCAAGGGCGAGTCTACCGAAGACAAATATTTTTAAAAAGAGAATTCAAGTTTTGAATCTCTGTGTATGTTATATGTACAGCATTGCCCACTTCAACTGTTAAAACGTACACCATTATTATCTCTGGGTAGAAAACTGCATTGTGTCAAATCTCTACTTTTATCATTCTATAATGTATTAGAGTCGCACTTATTTTATCTATAAAGCTGATAATCTTTAATGAACTGTATCAATTTTTCAATTATTGTTGTTAATTATTTTTTTTTAAAAAAAGTTGGCGCTTTTCATTGTAAGATCGATGGAAAGAATCTTAAAAACCAGAAGTATTTCAAAATATTTTTTCACGCGGTGAAGAGAACCGATTTCGTATTTTGGTATAAAATCTCTTTGTATTTAACCGATTTGGCCCAAAATTTCAGACAGTGCCAAATCTCATCAGCTCTGCACTTCATAGTTTTTAGTTCACATGCATATCAATAGAAAACAGTTTACCCATTGCTGGATTTGATAAAGTTCCTAAAATGTTTAAGACCATACAAGAACACTTTTTCTTGTTAAGATTGCGAGTTATCTTGTTTATATACTAAAGAACAAACACTTTACGTATACCCATGAACTAAAAAAAACAAGCATTTTTAAAATAAATAAAATGAAATAAACCGCATTTTATTTCATTTATTATTATTATTTCATTTATGTTTTTATTATTACAATTATACAAGAGGAATTGAGACATAAAGGCAAGAAACGATGCTTGAAAAATTCTAAGTAAATTGTGTTCACTATTATAACGGAAATTTCACCAAATTCACTATTTTAATTTATCTATATCGATATCCATTCTTATAAAGATGAACGGGCGTGTATGTTGGCGCTCTACAGGCACTATTATAATCTATCCATATCTATACTTATAATAAAGATGAATGTGTGTGTTGGCGCTCTACAGGCCAGGCCGTTTGATCCACAGCTACCAAATTTGCCACGTGTATACTTTGGAGGTCGGGAATGTTTTTTTAATTTTAATCATAATTAATTAAAAATTAAGTGAAATTTCGAATTTTTTTTTTTAAAAAAAACTTCCAAAAATATTACCTTAAAAACGTGATTTTTAAATCCAATTAAAGCGCAAAGAAATTATAAATTAAGTTTCTAATTTAAAATTGAAAAAAAAATATTTTAACCACATTTTTCAACAATTCCTTTTGCGCAAAATAAAAATAAAATGTAATCTGTTCCAGTATTTTACGCGCCTATGGAAAAAAATTAGTTTTTATCAAGGAATCACGCTGAAATTTAAAAAAAAAGTTAACTGTTGCTAGAAATTAAATCTAGAACAGTGTCATTTTCAGCACTTGTTATATGAAATGTGATGTTTTCTTTAAAAAAAATGCGAGTAAAAGTTTTCAGTGACGTATTAAAATAGCTATATTATTAATTCAATACTTCGATTTTATTTAAGATATTTAATCTAAACAGGTCCCAATAGCTAATTTGTAAACTTTTAGAGATACATCTGCTAAAAAAATGGTCTGAATGAAGTAAAGAATCATATTTTATGCAATTTGAAGGAATAACTCTCCCAATGAACTACAAATTTGAAATTTTAAATAGATCCCTTGTATTGTGAGTCATGTTTAGCATGTTTAGGGTTCTGGAAGCAAAGAATGATTCCAGCTTTCCACGCAAGAAACAAGTCAAATTAAAAAGAAATTTATAATAATTAAAAATATTTATAATATTTTCATTCTGCTTGAATGGTACGCAAAATGGATGTTGAAAGAAACCTTTGTAAAAAAGATTCGTTTTTTTTAACTGGTATTTTCTAATGAAATAAATAAGGATTTTTTTTTTCAATGCAGTACTTTTCCGCATGAAGAGGTTTATCCAATATTTGACAAAATCTTCAATATTGGCTCCAGATCGTCGCAGCGTAGTTAGCAATCCAGCACATAAGTTTCTAAATTGTATTTATAAATATACAGCAACATAAAATCCTTTAAATCATGAAGTATATTGTTTTTTGACGATTTCACTTTAGAATGTATGTCGTTTGCGAAAAAAAAATGTAGAATTTATATATATGCAATTAAATTCATACTTTCTTCCAGTTTCAAGAAAATGCATTAAAACTTAGAACATATTCGACAGTTACGAAGGATTAAATGAAACCTAACAGTCTAAAGCTTTAAAAAAACACCTCAATATAATTTTTAAGATAAAACAGCATAATTAACATGAAAAAATTACAAATTAAACTGTTGTAATTTAAAATGTTATTTATGTGGGAAAATAATATATTAGAAGTGTATTATATTAGAAATTATTATATTAACTACTATATATTATTCTACTATAATTATATTAACTAC
>JAPMOR010073563.1:764567-790544 GCA_026543865.1 Argiope aurantia
ATTATATTAACTACTATATATTATTCTACTATAATTATATTAACTACTATATATTATTCTACTATAATTATATTAACTACTATTATTATATTTAACTACTTATTTTTAAAAAAAATGAACAATGAACCAATGAATTCTGAGAATAAATTACGAAATAATTACTCAAAAGCTTTATTTATAACTTGGCGCGAGTCGAAGCAAAACGGATTCATTAATCGAAATCACGAAATAAATATAAAAATTGAATGTCGCTGCAAGAAATGAACTCAACAGAAATTTGTGTTATTTCTCCAAATTCTTTTTTCCTCTCTTAAACATAAAAAGTCAATAAATTATCAAATAAGAAATCAATCAAAATAAACTAGACTATCAGCAACTAGTAAAAGGAGGTAAAAGGAGCAGCTGATAACGCTGAGTATTTAATAAAGTACAGGACGGACGTATAAAATAGCTTTTCATCCGATTGGGCTCTAGCACGGTTTTTAGGTGCAAATAATACGGTCCATGTAGAATAGTATATGGCTAGAATTATACGTTTGCACGCAACTTTCCATTTAGTTATTATTATCCAGTAGCTTTCTAAGACTTCATACAAATTTTTCTGTTCCCTTAAGTACATAGTGCATATTCAAATCGGAACCCTGACAGGCAAAATTTATCGAGACATCCTTCTGGAACAACCTGTACGTTTGCTTAGGGGTGGTAAAGGTGCAGAATTTGTATTTAAGGATGGAAATGTCCATCCTCATCTTGCAAACATCGTAAAGGAATGCCTTCGATATGAGGATATCAGCCGTAAAGAATGGTCAGCATTTTCACCTTGGAGTAATTTTCCTGAAGATCACCTTGATAATTTGATACTCAGCATGCTTATGGCGGATTGTATTTCGTCATCTGGGATACATGCAATGTATTAAACATCAGACCGATCATGTAAAGTTAGGTTTTGGTAAGGATGTATATTTTGTAATTGCCCCAGAGAGCAAAAAAATGTAGTTTTTATGAATGGTATCATACACACACAATATTTTTTGTTCGTCTTCTTTTGTTTAATAAATGAGCTTGTGAATAAGTCACATTTATTTTGTTTCTGAACCTTTATTTGCCGGAGCTGGATTTTCCTTAATTTATGGGTGTGAGTGTAGTGACATAAGCTGTAATGAATTTAATAAATCGGAAAAAAATAACAATAGATAAAATATTTGATAATGTTTAGATCTTAGTTCACATCTAACATCCTTAATTACATCCTTCTCAAAATAAAAATTAAAAAATTAAAAAAAAGATATGTTTTCTTTTAATACATTTTCGACTGAATACATTATATCAAAAGTAAATTCCTCGAAATGAATGAAGGATTTTAAAATTTACTCATTTAAAATCATCGAGAACAAAAGGACGAATTTAATTAATAAAAGCAATTAAGAAATACAGATTTTTACAATTTTTAAGTTTGATTTTGATTGAGTCAAAATAAGTTCAACTTACACACACCATTTTAATATTACATCAAGAGATAATTCAAGGGACCAGAGAAGAATCTGAATTACCAATGAACTCGAATTAAAAAAAGAGCTATAATCCATTGCACAAAATAAAAAATGAATAAATAAATAAAATAAAAAAATCTAAGTACAACTAAAATTTTTAAATGCACATTAACTCAAGCATCATTATCGGAAACGCACCTAAAAATCTCTCATAAAACGCATATAAATATCATACTATCACCCTGCCACGGAGGCCTCGTAATAAGATTTCTGCTTAGAGACCAGAAAATTCCAAGTCCTAATTCCACTAATTGTACGCGGGTCTAATGAAAGGTAAATCTGACGTCGTGGGCCAAATGTCTTCCTCCTGAGTGGTTTCAATTTGGAAAGGGTGTGTGGGCCAACTCAGGTTTCGTTCTCGTTCTCTGACTGGGATTCAAAATTACGAGGGGCATCCCAGAATAACCCTCTGTTTGCCTTCAAATGGGGCGGTCATATAACAAAATTAAACTCATTTTATCATACAAAAAAAAGACTGATAACATATTGTAGATCTTAAAATTATAATTCTATGGTTTTAGAATGCATAAATATTCAAATATTAATCAAAAGATTAAAAAAAAAAAGATTTTTTTTTATCTGTTTAGCATTCTCGATTGTAATAGCAAAAAGAAAAATATCATCAGTCAACTTTTCTTCTTGCTTTTGAAATTGTGTGTTTCATTCAAGTATATTTCTAAGAGCTAGATACCATTGCGAAATGTTATGTGTCAATGATGCATTTTAAAAATTAAAGTTATTTTTGTAGAGCTTCAATGCAAGTAAAATAACATTGTACGTGTTCTAGAAGCACAACGACAAAAAATATGGATTTCTTTTGTTTCCAGCCTGAATAATAAATAAATAAATAAAAGGGGAGAAAAAAAATTGGTTTGCCATCTTTTACTTCAACGTGAAATCGAACGAATTTCCTTTGTTAAATGGTTTATACCTTCCGAGAAAACTTCTGGTTTCGAGAACATTAACAATACTCATGGAAATGCAGAGGACGAGAAGGCAGGGAGAAAGGAAAGAACTGTCCCTTTAAAATACCATCTCATCACAGAGGCGAAATGGATTTCTCCTATAGTGTCATCTCTGAAAGCTCCATGTTTAATTCACGGTCCTTCTCGTTTTAAAATCGGCGGCTCGCTCACTTTACTATAAGAAATAATATCCACGAAAACTAGGGTACTTTCGAACACATTAGAATTATTTCATTACATTTTTAGGAATAGTCTTCTACGTATGCTTTTAACTAACTAATGGCGGTACTTTTTAAGTAATTGAGTTATAAAAAAGTGTTTTTCGCCATTGATGTAGCAGGACATGGGGGAATTAATTGACGATAATTAAAGAACAGCATTGAGAAATTTGATTTTCCACGTCGTTTATACAGTTTTGTTGTTTGTGCCGTTACTACGGGTTTGTTCAAAATCACGTTTTTCCGCAGCATATTTTACCCCCTTAATGAGATGTACTTAAAAGTGATAAAAAGAGAAAGTATCGTTAATTACTGTGAAAAGGAAAAACGTGTTAGGAAGAATGCAAATAAAATAAAGATGCTCCAACAAAATTATGTGAATAAAAGTTAATTGGAGTTTCATAAAAATAAAATGAATACTGACGCTCTTTTCGCTCTAAGAAGTCACTAAACCTTTCTAAGTGCAGAGGGGAGAGGGAAAAAAAAAGAGAATTTTGAATTTATTGTTCACGTAAAGTATTTATACGCGCTTTCCGCTTTAGGTTTCTCACTCTCTCTTTTTTAATAAATATTTCATGTTTTTTCATCTCTTCATTTTCTTTTTCAATGTTTTGTTTCGATTGCTTTAAAATAAGCTTGCTAGTAATGACTTACTTTTTGGTTTATATTTATTGCCTATTTTAAGATTTAAAAACATGAAATGAAAAAATGTGTACGTACCATTCGTTAAGAAACAACCCAGCTTTTTTCCCCACAATTAAATAACATGTTCACACTTGATGCTGTATTAAATAGATCATCGGTGGTGCCTACAAAAGTGTTATGGAACTAATGCATGCAATGGAGGCAAGAACAAAGTGTTCGTTTTGCGAGAGTATGAGAAAAATTCAGTTTTGAAGTTAAAAAATTAATTATTTCTTATAGTTGAATGCAATATTCATGGATAACCCCTAGATATGGGTTTAATTATATACCCGTGTTCTAGATCTATCTAATCAATGATCTAAAGTCGATTTCTAAATATTTTTATATGTATATGCATCAAATAGTGTGACGGCATTTACTCGAAAGGTTTAGAGGAGTAATTACGGTTTAGGGCCGAGGAGTCGAAAACATTTTAGGAGGTACATGACGGAATAGAATTACACGCGTTTTCCTTTATATATATATACTGATTTTTTTTTATTATTATCATTATTTATTAGCATATTTATATCATTGTTTTATTATTATCATTATTATAAGTAGGGTTTACGACAAAATATATGCTGTTCTTGTTTTGCATATATTTAATACCCAACAAAGTTAAATTTAGCATCGTTTTGCAATTCGTTTGCCATGCAATAGTATTACATGAATAAAACAATCACAATGTTTGTAGTAAAGTGCATGAATATAGTTAGCTTTAAATTTTGACACAAAACTTTTCTGTGAAATTTTAAGGTAAGTTTTAAAGACTATTCGTTCCGTTCAGAACCAGTGGTACAAATTCAGGTAAGTGTATTACTTATTTTGAAATGAAGAAAGACTATCGGAACTTTTACATTCTTTAGTAAGTAAAAAAAAAAAAGTAAGAAAATGATTTGTACTTGGACTGTTTCTATTAACATTTTTTAAGTCTTATAGTTTTTATAATAAATACATTTTTAATTCAAATGAATTTTTAAAAAAAGAAATAAATTTTGAATATTTTACTAAAAATATTTTTGTAGGTTTGTTATTTTTTAATAAAAGCCTGACTCGCCTAGAGTTCATACCCATAATCTGATTGTACCAAACTATTAAATTAAATGACTTCTTCCCCACTACGGTTAAAAGACAGCAAAGAAGTGAAATAAGTAGACATGCGTTCTGAATATCAGATGCGATTCGTGGCAGCTCACTTATAGATTTTATTTCCCTTCTCGTGCACACGCTGAAAATGTTGGAGACTCCGCACGTGTTTGAAAATGCAATAGGGATCATCAGAGAAGTTCATCAATATTTTTAACACATTTTGAAACCTAAATATCCAAAATAAAATTTTTCCAACTAGTAGACATTATACTTACTTAACTTCGTATTTACTATTTTTTCCGATTTTACAGTAACATTTCCCCTATTTCTCTCTTCCTCTGTGTTTCTTTCTTAAGAATTCTCCCCAATTTCCCCGGCATTTCTTCCATTTTCCCTAAAATTTCCTTTATTTTTCCCTAAAATTTTTCCTATTTTACAGTAAAATTTCCCCTATTTCTCTCTAAAATTTCCTCTATGTTTCTTAAGATTTTTTCCCATTTTCCCCAGCATTTCTCCTATTTTTCCCTAAAATTTCCCTTATATTTTCCCAAAATTTTCAATATTTTTTTTCTATTTTACGTTGACATTATACATAAAAATGATACTATTTCAAATAATTTTTCTTCTATTATGTTTAGGATAATGGAAGAAATTAGATTTTGTATAAGCTTTCATATCATGTTCGAAAGATTTAGAATTTTTAAGAAGCAGACCTATGAAACTGCACATTTTGAGTTTTGAATATCATATAAAGAGGAAGTGTTTTGCTTTCCAAAACAATGAACAATATCACTGACACTTTTTCAAGTATTTTATTTAGCCTAGAAATTCTGTTCTTAATTCGTATATAGGCCATAAAGCAATATATTTTAATCCTGAAAAAGTTTTTTTACCGTTTAATTCCTATCAGCAATAGAAATCAATGAACTCTACAATTTTAACTTTATGCTATATATATATATATATATTGCACTACTATTTGAAACCTATAAAAGTGTCAACCCATTTATCTGGCGTTGCATGGCGCATTCTGGTGTAGGGTTAGGTAAATTCTTCATGTTATGGTTTCTCTACTATTGTCCTGGTGAGATTAAGACCTCTGACTCTATATCCCATTGAGCATGTGTGGAATTATTTGCAGCAAAGAAAAAAAAAATCAATGAACACAATATTTTTGAAAACAGGCGGAAAAAAACATCTGATCGTGGAGGTTTAGTTGATTTTAGTCTGTTCATCCAACTAAAATCAACGATTTAATGAACTGCGACAAGTCAGAAAGTGCAAGGGTGGTAAGTCAGATATTAACTATCAAATTCATATTTTATTCTTAATTTACTGGATAGTATCCTAATATTTTTGAGAGGATTTTTTTGCCTTGATTTTTTTTAAAAATTTAAGTTGTAATCATGATTGTACTAACATATGAATTTTGTTTGAGTTACTGTGATTTGAATTTATCAAAATGTGAAATATAAAAATGATATCAAAAAGTACATAAGTTATATATTATGATTAGATCTTGTCTACTTATATTGTGCTCCAATACTTTTTTGAATAATTGTATATTCATTAAAAAGTAATCTGCTCATAATTCATACAAGGGAAATGAAAAAAAATATTGAAATATGATACTGTTATTGAATATAAATATATATAGGTATTCAAATTTTCATCTTTGCAAGCAGGAAACATTTCAAGGAAACAGTCATTCCCTTTTCATGTGACGTTTGCATTGCCTTTGAATAAGATATTGATATTCATACGCAGAACTATAACTGCAAACCTCACCCAATGATCTGGAAATTTCGATTCATTACTTCTACGCTACATATTGTAAGGAGTGTATGCTATATTCTTTTAATAATTATTTGTAATCCTTATATTGAAACATTATTACAATTATATTGAACAATATCAATGAAAAAAGGAGGCTTTCGAAATAATTCCCCGAACCGAAAATGCCGATGTTACTCGCATTTAAATAAGATACAAATTTTCTGTTCGAAAATTCTGAATATTCATCTTTCCCATACAATTTCAGATGAAAAAAAGTACCTTTGACACATATTCGTCGGGAAACAATGTCCAAAGACCACTAATGTCAAAGGATAGTGTCGCCCTTCATAACATCACTTCCAATAAAATAAAAAACCCTGCTGTCACAGCATGCGTATCATTTAAACGGTCTGTGGACCAAGCGTCAACCTCTCTTGTCAACTGGAGAAAGGCTGGTGGAGAAGTGCAGTGACGTGGAAGGCGTAAAAAATGGCACCTTAGCAAACCGCTGCTGTCTTGGAAGACGACCGGACCACACGAAGAGCTGCAATTTGGTGACTCTTGTAGCCAAATGTAACCGTTCATCTTTAGCGTTTAACAGAAAAGACGAATTGCCCACACGGATCACGCGTGGTGACATCATTGCGTCAGGATGTTAATTTTAATAGCAGAGGTCAGTATGAAATGGGAGGTATTGAATCATTGAGAAGTATTTCTTGTCCCATGCCTCACAAAGGAAGTTTAGAGTTCATTGGCCACAACGAAAGGAAAAAAAAATCGGTATTGGTGAGATTTTAAATTAACTGAGTCTTATAAAATCGAAATAGTATATTTTTCCTATACAAATTTTCAGATTCATTGCATTCACTATCCAAATTAGAAGGAAAATATTTTCTTCCGTGGATCTGTTTTCGATAAAAAAAAATTTTCTTTACACTTTAAATGTCTTGGAAACATAAGGCAGAAATGTATCGCATATGTCTGAGGCCTTAAATGCTTCTCTTCTTAAATCCATTTCAGAATTTCAACCAAAAATCAGTCAAGTAAAGTTATGAAAATGAGTTTCATTTCGATTAACTTTTTCAAGCTGTACGAGACACGATCTCGCCAGTTTGTATCGTGATTAGATGATAAAAGAAGCACATAAGCTAGTGATCCACATAAAAGCACTTTTAGTCCTTAAAGGAATCAACCTGCAGAGATGAACTTTTCTTGAATTCGCAACTTCTCATTTCCAAAGACCTTCCACCACGATCCAAAACAGACACAGATTGCCAGGAAGACAATGTCACTTGAAAGGCAGTTCTTATTGAATTTTGACCTATCATCGATACAAATGATAGAGAGCGAAAATCAGATTTTTCAATTATTCCGGACGTTTCTTCAGAAATGATGAATATGGTGGCAAGGTCTTTTCAAAATTAAAGAAACAGCAATTACAATGCATTAAAAACACTGAATGTTTCACTGATATTTTTGTATGATTACCAAATGAATTGTTTAGAGTTCATCGTTTGTATTTATCAGAAATTATACACATTTTGTTTTTATAATTAAATTTTCGACTAGCTGGAAAATTCTCTCTTCCATTCTTTCTCAATAAGCGACATTTACTACTTCATAATGTGCTGAAGAAATCTGAATAAACATTTTGTGACTTGTATTGCGTTCGATTTGGTCCCAAATTTGAGAAAGATTCTACGATTTGGTCTCAACACAGTGTAGCACATTTAACTTTTCTAAGTAATTTTGAATGATCATCTCCTTCATCGCGCTGATTTGTGGATCAATAGATTGTCAATCTGTCAGCGATTGGATTCAAAGTATGGCACAGACAAATCTATTCCCAATTGTAGTCTATATATCTATACTGAATTTACTCTAAACAGTTCCTTGCACTTTTCAGTTTTATTCACTTGCATGCAGACAGGCAGATAAACCTATAAAAAATGGATTTAGATTAAAATTTGACAGAAATTTAAAATTTTTATGTAAGAGCGACGTTCTAAATTGCATTTATTTAATTTGTTGCATTTTTGATTTATTGTACTCAAAGACAGAAGGATATAATGGATAAGACAGATATTTCCCATTTCAGAAGAACTAAAAATGGAATGTTTTTTTTTTCGCTTACACACCGTATTCATAGAAGTAAAAATTTCGGCATTTAATCAAACTAGCATCCTTCCAAACACTTAGTATTTAGTACGATGACAACCTGAAACTTGTTGAAACATCTCTGAGATACTTATAAAAATAATACGCTTGCCCTCTTAAATAAATAAATGACTAAAATGGGCACACAATTCGAAAGATTCTTCCAACGTGAAAGCAAGTGCTTATATCTAAAAAGGGAAGGGAAAAAAATACCTTGTCTTATTTATCGCTATCTGGTGGATTCATAGAGTCGTAAAGCAGCAAATCTTTTGCCCTCGACTTTTTTCACACTGCAGTAATGCACATTTCAGCTAAATATCGAACCCGAATTTCCACTTTATGATGCTGATTCTGCAGTAAGCAATCTAATAAAAAGGGTCGTTCTCTACACGAGGTTGTTCTGAAAGCAACTCGAACGCAGATTTGCTTTTATCGACCTGAAGCAAACAAAAATGATGAGAAGGAAGCGCTCATTATGCGTCTAAATTTAACCGATTTTGTCACTAAACTGCAAGTAAGAGAAGAATTTTATCAGCATTTTAGACTACTTGGGTCTTTTTAGTGTAATTCCTTGTTTTTCTAAGTAAATACCTTGTCGTAAAAGAAGAGATGCTTTTTATGGCCCCGGATAAAATACAAAAAAAAAATGAACGTGCATTTGAAGGAGATACATAATGATGAGCTAGTTACTCAGTAAATTATGTAATTCAACGTTTCTAAAGGCGCGAAAGCTTACGTGGAACTGCTATGACGTCATCACGTTTGTAATAGACGCCTCTAGTGCTACATTTGTGATGTTGTATAATTCAATGAATATAGATCAGTAACTTTTAATGATTTGAAAGAAAGGTTGAGATGAAATAGCAGCATACAGAGTAGAGTTATACAGTATTACGTAATTTTCCGTGCTAAAGTTATGAAATATATCTTTCAAATACCTAATTTCTTATTTAATAATTTTTATTAATTGTCTTAACTAATTCTAAATTATTCTCTTTTCATCCAAATTCTTCCATATGAAATTTCTTTCTCCGGAGGAAAAAAATTCAGTAGTAAAAATTACATTTTTTTCAAATAAAAATTCTGTACCTAATCTAAAATACAAATCATCAAAGCTGGTCACACTCACAAGCAGCCGTAACTCAAAATATACTTATTCTATTTGTATATCAATCTCAATTTAAAAATCGTTGCTGCAGTCACCTTCCATACAAAAAAAAACTCTATGAAATTATGAAATTAATTACTGTATTGAGAATTTTGCTTTTTGAGTGAGCAGTGTGGCGAAAATTAAACTTCGTGTGTCACAAGTATTTCGAAATTCAATGCAAAATCATCCAGAGACTGTTGATATTTGTAGTCAATATCAGTTGCTGAATGATTTTTTTCATCTACTTTTGATCAAATACTGATGAATGCATCCAAGGAACATTGTTTAATGTGATGAGGCTCATTTTCATCTAAATGAACTCGGACAATTTTTTACTAAATTCATTACACCCAGTTCATTAACACACCAAATGACAATCAGAATTTGCATCACGGGAAAATTGTGTTTTTCAAAATTTTGTTAAGGATTTATTTTCATATTTAGCCCTGAACCCCTCTTCTTTTAGAAAGCTCCTTCTAACTATCTTGTGGCATGTTATGATGGATCGTGAATATATGTTGATTACACTTATGATATTTTAATTTCAGCAATGCCTTTCTCTACAACTTTTGTGCAAGGCATCAATAATCTGCATATTTTAATCAGCATGAAATTTTTTTACTGCTACATTTTATCTATAACAAGATGATTAACGATTCGGTTTTCTAATGGGACCCCACATTCTTCAGATGTTATGGATCCTTTATAACCATGTGGTTTATTGCGAAAATGTGAAAACTGTGTATCATCGGAAGGATAGTGTTAACGTTGTGTGTTAGAAAAATCGCAGGTTAATGCGGTCGCAAATTGCTCATTACATTACAAGTTTTAATGGAGAAGGGGGAGGGGGGAGGAAGAGATGAAAAATAGTTTTCTATTGTAAAACAATTTGTGCTGCAGGATTTGTAACGTATAAAAATTGTTGGACTTTCTACCTGTTTATAATGTTATTTCCAACCTGCTTCAATTTGTATCATCCTTTGTTAGCGCAATTTTAACAACTTTCTTAACTTGGTTTGAAGAAGCAACGCGTTCAGTAGCTTTATGTGAATGCATTTCATTCTGAAAGGAATTAAATAAAAAAACTGAAATGAAAAAAGAAAAACGGTCAACAGCCATGGAAGAAATTAAATTAGAATCAAAAACAGAAACTATTTTTCACATAAATTAAATAGGAGAAAAGTAAATTAGTTTAAATCTTGAAATTGGTTAAGAATACGAAACAAAAAGTACATAAAAGTGTATGCATATTTTTTAAATTTATCTCTTTCCTTTAAATAAAAAAAAGAAAGAAAATACTATTGAAAATTTTATTCAAAATGTGCTTTTTCCTCTTCTATAAAAAAATCAATGACTGGTTTCATTACAATCTATCATCATAAGTAAATAGTACCATATAAAAATCCTTTTCAAATTCTTACTCGAATCAATTATTTCCAGATATGGTTACGTAAATATCACTTAAATACATTTTATGAGATGCCTATCTTTTCCATTAATATAATTAAATATTTATTCGCAACTTTCTGGAAGAAATGAACAGCAACTTTAGGAATAATAAATAATTCATGCTGAAACGAGTGTTTCGCATCTCCCCCATCGTCTGAATATAAGTTGAATATTAAAGTATTAACGAAAGACTAAATAAACAACTGAAAATTAACTAATGTTAAATTAATAAATTTGTATTACTGATTTTACTATATCAATTACCAATAGGAGTATTTATATATGACAGAAGCCGAACTAAATAAGTTATTACGATTAAGAATACATGATTAAATGTTACTATATTTAATTATAATTTCATTTTTGAAGCTAAATTATTTTTTGTACTGTTTAATGGTGAGACATCAAATGTTAAGCAATCTTTCTTTCACTCATGCACTTTGGAAATGTGCAAAGAAACAACGTTGCAGTCGTCGACAAATTTGATTTTGGTATTTCGAGGAAGTTATCTCTTCTTGCTCATTCATTAACTCAGAAATGGAAGAATTTTAGATAAATTTTGGCATGCAGTATTAAAAAAAACAATTATTTTATATCAAATTTTATATTCTTTATCAGCATGTGCGTCTGTTTATCAGAATAGATAATATTTTACATGTTACTTTTACACCATAATTATAATCACACTTTACAATTCATTAATTTTTATTAAAAAAAACGATTAATGGTAAAATTGTCGGTTCTGTATATGAGCACTCGTGCACTTAAAACAGGTAATTCAAAGACACAAAAAGATTAATGGGTGAAATTTGGAGAGTAATTATTGCACACAAATGATATAACCGTTTTGAATTTTGAACTGATTCTGTCTATAGAGAGATCATCTGTATTTATTTATCTGTGTTAAGTGATCATGATAACGTCAAGATGCTCAGCACCACTGAGGAAATTCGATTTTAAAATTCATTAAATAAGACGAGAGGAAAAAGTTATAAGAGCAGAGGTTTAAAAGTATTTTTTCGCCATTTTTATACGATCTATTTTATTATGATGATAAACAAAACAGAGTTTTGTTTATTTACATACTATTTTATCTTGTTAGATTACGAGGAAAACTAGATGAGATTTCGCCATTTTTGAAATGCTCTTTTCGATTTAAACGTTCCGACGCTTTATCCTTACGTCGCATAAACATGATTTCAATTATTTTCAACCTGATCAGCTCAACAGTTGGGTATGCCTGGTAAGACATAAATTCAACTTGGTTATTGCTTAAAAGAATTTTACCAATATTTCGACAGAACGAAATGTCGGTAAAATTCTGGTAATGTTTATATAAAATATAAATGTTATCATACTATATAAAATATCGATTATATTTTTTAAAAAGTAAATTGTTGATCTATCTACAGTCAACTACTTTACTTTTATGTAAATAGTTTAACTTCACTAATGTTCATTGTAAGCCAACCACTATTTCATTACTATAAACTGAACATGTATTGCTTATTTTGGAAAACTAAAAGTTATACAACACACTGCTTACAAAGCAATAATTAATTAAAAAATGGTAACGCGACAGTGCACGATAAAATATTGTTATAATAATATCAATAATAAGGAAAAAGATGTTAAATATTCCTACTAAAAACTCACAATCACTCATTTTCATTATTTGGGAGGAAAGAAATTATGAAGAATTTGAGAAAATTCGCATCTGTAACTTATAATATATATATTAATTATCAACAATAATGATGAAAAGTCTCATCTAATTACAACTAACTTTAATTCCGAAATCTTATTGAGAAACAAGTTCAAAGACAACTTGCTTCGGGTCGATATCATGAAATGGAACATTTTTCATTTCCGGCATTTGATTTCTAATTTTATAATTCTGAAAATAATATTATTGCGTGGGGAAAATTAGAAAAATAATCATTTTATGTTCACAAATTCGAGAACTAAAAACATTTTTAAATTTCATTTGAGGACATGCTTAGAAAAAAAGAAGTTATCTTCTTTTAATAGGCAGCTACTTCCTTTTTTTTACTGTTTATTTTAGAAAGTTACAATTTTCATTTTTTCTTTGTATGTTCTGCAACGATAAAGATCTCGCCACTTTCATTTGGTGGTAATTGGAAATACTAATTCCGTTCCGAAAATGCCATTTCGTGCTTATACATGATCTCATACTCCTGATTTCCGTGCACCAAACTATGTGCAGATAAGTTTTCCTAATGATTCTTTTTCGTGGCAAAAAGCCACACCACCGCCGTCACTTCATTGTTATGATTTCTCTTTCTTCCTAACATTTTTTGTGTTTATTATTATTATCACTCCCTTTTTTTTAGGTCTTTAAGGGAGAAAAGATGAATATATAAACGTATCGCAGGAGAGGGGAGCCGATGTTAATTGCAGTCGTGTATCATTAGAGTACAAAAGAATTCGAATGGTTCCACCTTCTTTTTATTCGAGGGAAAACTTTATGGAAAGAGATTGTTATTTCGCTTTGGAGATAGAATTCGTCTAACGAGGTTTTCTGTGTTCATTTTTACAGAATAAAAAAAAATTCTTGTTGTAAAATTAAGTTGATCATATTTTCGAAATAGTTAAAATGAGAAAGAGGTCCCCATTATTATCATAATGATTACTTTGCTTGACTTTCTGATCAGAAGAAATGAAGATAACATGATCTTTTTTCCTTTTTTGAGTAGCGCAGAACTTGTAGTGTGAAATATTACTGGAACGTTATTCGATTTCTTGGTACTCATCGATAAAAGTGAGCATTAATCCGTAACATGCGAATTTATTTATTTAAATTTAACTTCCTAATTAGATGGCACATCCTATTTAGGACAACTGGGAATATTTTAATTCCTGTAATAATATAGGGACATTTGGGATAATGATGCGTTTTTATAATGATTTCTGCATTTGAAATTATTTAATGCTTTTCACTTAAATGCAGATTTTAAATTAAAAATACAGACTCGAATTGCAGTTAGTAACGCAGAGGGGTTAAAATTACAAAGATATGCTTTTGTAAGAATATAAGCATAATCTAACTGTAGTTTGTGAAATGGTTCTGCTCTTCAATTAGTTTTTATTTAGGTTTAAACATACAATTTGAATATATTAAAATAACACATTTATTTTCCTATCAACCAATTGGCCTTGCATGATTTGCCATAAATAAATTTTAAGATTGATTGAATTATTACAGCTGTTGCCAGTGAAAAAGTTTTTCTCAATAAAATATTTTAATCTTCTGGATTTGACATTTATTATTAGATGTTTCATTAATTGTTAAAAACAAAACATTTTTATCATCTTATATTCATCCATCGCGTTATTTGGAATAGTTGAATAAAATTTTCACATTACGAAAAAATAAAATAACAATTATAAAAAAACTTAAAATTCTGAATGAACTCTGAAGGAATTGGAATAATAATGGAAATAGTTTCATCATGATAAAATAAATTTACAAAATGTAAGAAAGCTACTAATTTTTCGAAAAACAAAATGATTCGGTAGAATTATTTACAAATACATTAACGTTATGTCACAAATATAAAGAAAATATTTATCAATATTTACAAATCTTTTCACATAAAACGCTAACATACCTGGCACAGAAATTTCTCTTATTACATATTGTCAAATATCACCATTTCAACCTCAGCAAATCTACTATACGAACATTTCAGACAATTCCACTCTTAACTCAATGCTTCTATAATCAAGGAAGCCAAAAAATATTATCAGAAATGCTCCGCATAAGACTCATCAAAAACTCTATTCACTCTGCGGAAAGAAGACGCAAAAGAAATTTAAAAATATGCTCCAAACAAAGTTTAACCCGAGTCAATCAGAGTTAACCATTTCCAGATGTTAAAGAATGCCTTACCACGGGAATGAAAATTCATCTTACTAATGGAAATTGAAGACCCTATCTTTCAAAAACATTATCTCACAAAAATGGTTTTTGTATTATCTTAAAACTAAAACCCTTTCAACGATATCCATTTCATTTCTGTACCGTGTTTACCTTAATTTTAATGAATTGTTTCATTGCGATGACCCATTTATAACAACTTTTATTGCAATAAAATTCAAACTCATCCATCAAAACATTAAATCGCGTGCTTTTATCCATTTCAAAATTAAGACTAAAAAAAAAAACATGTCTTCTTTGGACATTCATTCTGAATTAGGATTTTCAGTTCCTTTTTTGTTTCGTAGTATATAAAGTTTTTGATATGCACACGTTATCATTGGTTTTGATCTACTCAGGTTTCGGTTTTGTCAAATAACAAGGTGAAATTTTTTAAATTTATATTCATTCCCCATTAAGATTTAGTAAACCAAAAAGTTAATAATCTGTGCGAACAAGCTGTTCACAAAAAGGGGGGGGGTATTAGAAAAGCTATTATAGTGTTTATTGATTCGAAAGATCGGTATTTAACTGAGAGAAGCTCTAATCACTGATTTGTTATTCCCTTGATCTGTGAAGTTGCGACACCTAAGCATACTTTTTCTGGTATTTCTAAGCAGATGATTTTTGATTTTTGAGTGAAATACTATTGTAAATATAAAAGATATTATAATTTGATGCACGAATCCTATACATCATTGTGTGTAAAGGAATTAAACAATTCGAATATATATTATATAGAGTACTATATGAAAGCTCTGAGAAGGATAAACAGCTGCTTGCATAGCATCAACTGCATATACGCACTGTTGATTTTAATATTTAATGAAATTTTAAAAAATATGATTTTTTGGGAGGAATTAACTTTAAAAAAGTCCCTGGTCAAGAGAAAAATCAACAAGATTAGAGAAAATCAAAAATGAGATATATAGCATGATAATAACTCAAAATAAAGATAAAATTTTAACATAAATTCCTCTGAAAAAGGAACTAAAATCCACTCCCTACCTGGATATTCAAGTCCTGAATGCCGCGATAAAGATATGGATACAGTGATTAGACAAAAAAGGACCATCACTAGGCGCGTCCCCCCCCTCTCACTCAAAGGAGGTATATTCCGTCATCGAAAAAGCTGCCAATTCAATCACCCCATCACCAATGAAAGTATGGTGTAGTTGGGTGTTTATTATCAACAATTCCTCAATTTTGCTAATGATTATACCTCTGAGAGATATTAATAAATTTAAAGTGTTATAATAAACACAATCTGAAACTACTGAGCTAACTATCAAATCTCTAAAATTCTGTAAAAGGAGACGATCACAACTGATGCAAAGTTATTATCCGTATTCTGAAAAGATGGCAGCACCTATTCCACAGAAATAATGCATGCTTGGAAGAAAAAAAGATAAAGTATTTAATCAAATCTCTTTTACTTCGGTTTAATTGGAGAAGTAAAACAAAACGAACATACTGATTTTCAAATGCTTTTGACTTACGTCATTATCTCAAGGTCAAGTCCCCCATAAAAACAAAGGCAGATACAGGACAACATTAAAATACTCACTAATTATCTGATATGTCCCCCTTAGAGCTGTCAGCTGGACAAAAAAGCGCTCTGTCTTCTCAACAAACGATTGTCAGGTTTGATGGGGGAGGTAGTGTCTTTTTCTCCGTCCATTCGAGTATTTTCTTTTCGAACTGTCATCTTCAGAACAAAAAGATTGTAATAAAAGCAGACGACAATGTTGACAACCTGAAAGAATGGAAGGAATTAAATAAAAGCAGGAAACTTGAAAAAAGTAAAGAAAATAAATAAATACTAAAAGTAAAAAAGGGAAAAGGAAGATTTTGTAGAAGGGAGAAGAAATAATAGGTTTTTCAGAGTCGCTGGGATGTCCGTCGAATTTTTTTTTTTTTTTTTTATTTTTTTTTGCTTACGGAAAATGATTTTCAGGAATGGCAATTGGTTGAAAAGGCTTCAGGGGGTCCGCAGAACAGTCAATTGGGAAGAACAAAACTGCTGGAAAAGTTTTGAAATAGGTATTTCTTTTGTTGTTTTTTTTAACTGTTCCTCCTATATGAACTGTTCTTGAAGTTCCTTAAAAAAAATTCGTCGGAAGCGTTGATAAAATGCTTTTATTTCATTCTTCAAGCTCTTGAAGAAGGTATTTATAGACATTGTATATCGATTGTATTAATGAATTTCTAAATAATTTACTATGGCATTAATATATTACATTACAATTTTATATATTGTAATAATGTAATATATGGCTATATATGGTAAGTAGTAAGTAGTATAAGGTTTCTGATATGTTACAACATATTAAGTGACCTTAAGTCTGACTAACATATTCTTCTTATCATGTCTGTATTTTGGCAATCTTTCTGCGTGACTTGTACTGGGTACAAATATGGCTATGGACACTTTGACTCAAGAATAGTATTAGGTAAATGAATGAAAAAATTGTGTATTTGAATTGAACTTCGGACTTCAGTGGGAAATGGACGGATTTTCTGCTGGTCATTTCTGAACATTAATCATACCCCCGAAAAAAAACTCTATAAAATTGGTTGAATAAATTTTGTTTAAGGTCTTTTCAAGTTAAACACTCGCTCTCTTTAGGATTTTACTAAAAGTATATATGGTGCAAATTAAGGTGCGAAAAAAAAAAGATTCAAACATAAGAATCTATAAATAAATGAGTTACCTTCCACGAGTACCAAATTGTAATGTTGAAAATAAACTGTTCAAGAGAAACTGGACCACTTTTTTGAATAACTTTAGCAGAAATCGAACAATTCAATCAAAATTGCTGTTACATCCTCAAGAGCGTCTTCACTACCTCTACTACTAGTTGTCACCTCAATTGCAGTGGGAAATGAGTTTCTTCACCTTATTATGAGCGTACCATATTATGTACGAAAAAGTGAAAGAGGCAGCACTTTCCCAGATATGATCCACCAACAGTATGCTGACACTCTAAATTTATTAGTAAGGCAAAAATGAGTATGGTATGGACTGGAAAGGCGGATATGCGATCTTAGTTAATATCCTGTTTTATATTTTTATCGCTCTATATGGATTGGGAACTCGCCGAATGTGGGTGGGAAGGCTGAGATTTGGGGAGAGAGGATTTACGAAGCTCATGGGGAAGTCGAGGGTTTGGAGTGATCGTGAATGATGACTAGTTTGAGATATCACATATTGGAAAAACAGACGTTCATTTGCCAGGTAAACCATATGAATCATAGAATCGTAGAAGTATGCAAAGTCGCACTTGAAAGGCTTCTTTTTTTTGTAAAAAAAGATTGAATGCTGCTCTCTTTTCTTTTTATAAAGAATTGCATTGCAAGTCATTTTGAATATTTTGCATATAATCCAAATCCGCAAATTTGCACACGCTCTTATAAAAATAAGACGCTATCCATGCTAAGTGATGAATGAGGAACTGAAACGATTGCACACAACGAGCAAGTAACTGCGTTCTCATGTGCATAAGCGATTGCGATGTCGAATCAAACATAGGCACTGTGGAATGCAACAGTTTCAGTATTTGTCGCGATTAATCCTTGGCGTTAAAATTTGTATTTTAAGCGTGTTTTTTCCAACGGATTTCACAACAAACTGCACGCGTGATCACAAAATCACGTATAACACATTTTTGACGTCATAGCGTCTACATGCCTCTGCAAATACAAATCGACGCATGATTGTTGGATTTGGCTGAACATTTGACAGGTGTTAAATCTGTGAACCGAGTTTTCATTCATCTGCCTTCGTTCGTTCTGTAGTTATTGAGTTAGCTTACCTTTGAACAGCCGGACAGACAGATTTCCTCTGAACGGATTTTGCTCAAAATTTGATCTACAAATTTGATGTTTAACAAATGTCATCCATTTACCCCGAAGCATCTTTTTTTCGTTACCTTTGTCATGGACAGACAGATATTTTCCGCAGCCCTGCTTTTCCGAACATAAAACATGGAGAATTGTTAAAATCACGAATTCGGATTTTTGTACGATTACAATATTTTTTTCTATACTTCGTCTATGGGAAAAGGAAAAGTATCAATGAAAGTAGAACACCTCTTTCGCAGAAAAACGATTGGAGTGGAGTTGTAAATGTTTTTTTATTTTAAAAGAATATTTTTTTTCAAGTATTACAATAAATATTTTAAAAATGAAGAATCATTTTTGAAAAATAAAAAATGATTAAAAATATTCTGAAGTTTGAACATTTTATAAATAAATATGAAACTTTACATGTGGCATCCTTAGTTTAACCTTACCTAAATTATAATATTTTTAATTATTATTTAGTTATAGTTAAATAAATCTTTATAAATAAGAATAAGAAATGCAACAATAATGATTGAAAACATTTATTTTAGGACTTATATTTTAATTAATATTTCGTAACTTCCTTGTTATAACCTACCCACATCGAATTTTTAAAAAATCAGATTTCTCAACTGACACATATTAACTTATTCAAAATGATAAATTTAAATTATGCTGGAAGGCAGTCTAGGACAGGCTACAACTAAGTAAATTTTTCTATGCACGACACTCCAATGAAATCGCAATAAAAAATTTTTTTTAAAGTTATGCTTTTGATAAGGCTTATAGACTGGTTTATTTATGCCCAGAATAAAAGCTTCCTTTAAAATCGACAGCTTTTATTTTATCAAGTTGCAACTTCTAATAGAGTAGACGTGTACTTACTAAAAAGATTTATCAAAATTTAAAACAGGTTTTTAATTAATTAAAATGAATCGAAATTAAAAAAATTTTGTCTTTAAAAATGTCGGTGCAATTTTTTCCACAAAAGTTATTTTCACTATACTTCAAAAATAAAAAGTGGTATTTTGCTCTTTTTTCTTTTCACCATTTTTTCTTTAATTTAAATATATTAGTATTTTTTAATATAATTTATAAAATGCATTTTTATAATATATATTTATAAAATATATTTTTTAGTATAATTTTTAATTTTTTAAATATATTTTTTAATATAATTTATAATTATTTTTTAATGCTGCAGTTAAATTTATGTCAAATTTATAGCTTTATTAAATTTTTTACTAGCAGGTTATCTTTTACAATAACTTTACTTTCGCTTTTATTAGTATTGAAATCTCTTTAAGTTGGCGTTCGTTATTTAAATTTCATGATTTCAAATCGCCAGCCATCACAATGGTATGGGGTGCAATTGGTGTAAGACAAAGACATATAAATCAAGACTAAAGTATTATCAATCGATTATGCTTTGGATTAAAGGCTAGAAATTTAAGAAGCATTTTTAAAAATATTTTGTCAATCAAATACAAAATCTATTCACTATTTATCTATGCAAAATACTTAAAGGAAGTATCTGAAATTCACTTATTCCGGAAGATCATCTTCGCACATCCTCTGTCTTTTAGATGAATAATTAATATAAAAATTCTTTTATATAAATGTTATAAGGTGAATTTTTTTTCCGAAATATCATATTTAATAAAAAAAGAAATATTTTGATTTTTGAATGCATCGCCATCAGAATTATTAAGCATACTCAAATACCTGAAAAAAAAAGAAAGGTTCATTATAACTAACAAATGTGTTTCAGAAATAATTTTTGGACTTGAAGTATTTCTATGAAAGTTGCGAGTATAAAATTTAGAATTTTCATATTTGGTATAGTTCGTTCAGACTGTATGTGCACAGGACAATTGCACAATTGCACCCCATTCCACATCATTTAACGATTCTAGCAAAGCAAAAAAAAGATTGTAGATCGTAATACAATTTTCCTAAAAATTAAGCTTTCATATACCTAGAGGATGTTAATGATTTCGCGAAATCAAAATGTATAAAAAGCGTACGACAATGGTGCCACTAAATAATCTACCGAAAAATCCAAGCAGAATTACTAATCACATTGAATTTAATCATATTTTTATAAGAAATCTTATTTTCAAGAACGAATTTTTATCCTGCAATGCGTTGCAAATATATCAATTATTAAAATATGTTTATTCGTAAATTCAAAAAAAAAATCAATTCAATGACAAGAGGAAAGATATTATTTTCCTCAAATCTATTTATGAATTAGGAAAATTTGAACTCTTAAATAAACAAGAAATGCTATCTAGAAATTGCCATTATTTACTTCCATAGTAAATTGCATTTTGTTTTTTATAAGTTCTCATACTAAAAAAAAAATATGCAAATTAAAAACGTGAGAAAAGTATTTCTTTTTGTGAAAGCGGATGAAATTTTTTGATTTCATCTAATAATTATAAGGATAATTAATTTTCTGGGATTTCATTTATAAAAAACTTTCAATAAACATAAAGATTGAAAGAATACATTTCTTAAATTAGAATAACATTTGGATCTTTTTTAAATTAATATTCTCCATTTTATAATTTCGTGTAATGAAGAACACATTTCTTTCAGGCAAACGATATGAAAGTAAAACTTTTTACCACAAACTGATAAAATCGCTATGCCAACAAAAAGAAATAAGCAAATGTCTTTCAAATTTTCAATTAAAACTAAACTTCTTCCATTTTTTTGGTTTTATTTTTGCTATTCATTTGGCATACTGCATTTCAATTTAAAAAAATCTTAAGAAATATGCGATAATACGGTTTAATGTTCCAGTTTCTGCCTCTAAAAATTAAAACCAAAGCATTGCTAATATAATTTCATTCATTTTTTGATATAATAAAAGAATAAACTTATTTCAGCAAAGGATTTTAGAAAGAATCCATCCAGATTTTTATCATAATACTGATAAATCGAGCTGCACTTTTCTGTTTTGTTCTCAAAATATGAGTGGGCTAAATTTAAATTTGCGCTTTTTAATAGTTTTGAGGTTATTTTTGCTATTTTTATGGCTAGATCAAATGTACATTAAATATTAGCTATAAACTAAGCAGATTAGTCATTATCTCAGAAAATGTTTTTCATAATTCATGATAATAAAAGACTGTAGTTTACCAAAACTTTTCTGTTGCCAAAGATAACGCGTTTTATCGGCGTTTAGTGCTTTGAGAGTACATTTAGCCTATCATTAAGGAAATAATTTCGTCCCCAATATTGCAGTCTATTGAGCCATAAATCATTTTATTAATCATGCAAAACTTTAAAAAAAATGGACTTTCTTTTTCGTCTCTTGCATGTCATCCCAGAGGGGTTATTAATGTGCTCAACTAAAAAAGTTTTCCACTTTCTTTCTTTGCTGCAATGTTTAGATTGCATAAGAATTATGTCCCTTTTTTCCTCCAAAAGGTTCCTTTTTCATATTTTAAATTTTAATGGAGTTGCGATGGCAGTAAATGAAAATAATGCCGTCATAAAGAAGTCGCTGTTATTTCAGCAGGACGTGTGAATAGCTCTAAAGTAATTTCAAGACGGCGTTTATCGAAATGGCTTAGCCTTACCATTTTTTGACTTACTAAAAAAAATTCTTTATTTTCATAGTGAACACTGAGTTTTCACATATTGCTTTAATATAAAAAGCGAAAAAGGAACTAAACTGCATAAATAACGAAATGATTAAAAGTGGAACTTGTGTAAGTGAAATGAAAGAATATAAATTTATTAATATTATATATTTAACGTACGGAATATGTGTTGAAATGTCGTTACATTCTCATTCATACATTGACTACATTCTCAAACTTGTTCCCTAAACTAAATTTTAGCCTTCATTCTCTGTTTATAAAGAAAAGTTTAAAATGTTTTTATTTTTATTTTAAGAACCTAAACTAGAAATTTCAGTTGCGCTAATTAATTAGTAAATATTGTATCAGTCATTGCCTAACAAAATGCGACGATTTTTATATCACACAATTTACTGAAAGAATATTGTAACATTCCCCGTTTCCCAGTACTGATAAGACATTTATAGCTAGCTGTGTCGTCGCTGTTAATGACTAAACTCCTCGAGATAGTTAGAGGGTGGATCTTTTCATCTGGGTGGTTTCGCATCTGTTCATTAGCGACTACAGAGAAAGACCACATGAGGGAATTCCTCGTCCAAGAGATATTGATAGCACCTTCAAAGAGAAAGGGGTGTCCAAACATCTGGAGGCTAAATGTTTCTCATTGTGAAAGGACTAGGACAACTCCGTGTTCCAGAATAGTCAGTTATGAAAAGTGCATCACTAAAAGGACCTTCCCACGACCGACTGGCGCCGCTGATGGAGCATATTGCTGAACCCCAATTGGCCGAAAGAGAGTTCAAATGACCAATGTAAATTAAGAGGCGGAGATTGTCGCCGAAATAAAGTGCGGAGATTTTTTTTAGCGAGAGGAGAGGAGAAGAAACGAATTGCAGGCAGACTGTTGGACTACGCCCACGAGTTCGGAGTCCGAGAACTACCCCTGGAGTGGTGGTGTTGACTAACAACCTGTTAGTTCCCTGTGGTTTTGTTTCTCCGTATTGATGGAGAACTGGGTTTCAAGATAAACCTTCGACTTCGACTGTTGTGTCTCCTACTACAGGTGTAAATAACTATTTATTTAACCAAGATTAGAACAAGTTGTTCTTTTGTATATATAGGGCTGTAAAATAAAGAATTGTCTGGAAATTCTGCTTCGTTATTTGATCAGTCTAGATCAAGACTACAATATCAACGTGAAAACATTATCTATCTACTTTTCTTTACTAGTTCAACAGTGCTTTGCGTTCGAGCAACATTCTATCAAAGGATAAGACATGTTAAGAATTATATTTCAATTCTCAGTGCTAATTAACTGCAGGGAGTTCCCTTCCTTTGTTTTTAAGCAACGCTTTGTAGCATTTTGAAGAGAAATATGTATATATATATATATATTTTTCTCTCTACTTCTTGCAATGTGATTTGAAATTTCATGTTGGCTTCCAATTGCGACGTCAAAATTGTACACCATATTTCTTTTATTTAACTAAATTTCATATTGACGTCCAATTGAGACGCCAAAATTGAATACCACATTTCATTTATTTAGCTTACTTGTGTGTTCCTCATTTATATTCTTTACGAGCATCTACAACGATAGACAGTCAAAGTGAAGAGAAGTTAGGGATAAAATTTCATTCCCACCTACTGATGGTGGGAATGAAACACTTCTGATGGTAAAACGATATACCAAATTTCACTTACTTAATTGTGCTTTCGAGTCATCGATTTCGCAGCCATGTGGCCGGACATGAGTGTTTTACATTGATAGATTTCTTCCCAAATGTGATAGAATTTTGCTGAAATTATATTCATCTAGCTTATAGCGCTTTCGAAGTACCAAGCTTTCTGACAGAACCGATTTGAAAAATCGATTATCTGCATTCATGGAATTCTAAAATTTGGGCAATTATCGTTACGATGACAATACTTACATCTTCTGTACTTAGTGCATAAAAAAAAAATTAAAAAAAAAAACTATACACAACATTCCCGAGTATCCGGTTCGAGATTATCTGGCTTCCATACTAACCAGCCTAGTTTTATTTTGTGGCAATTAAAGTAGGAAGGCAAGGCTTGCATTGGAATCTTTGCCAAGGCATTGGAAGCGGGCGGCTGCTACGATGTTTCTACGTGTCGTGTTCAAAATACAGTCTTGACAGGAAAAGAGCGACGTTCTGCTCGTTATTCATTGTTTCGTCATTTCGTCGTCTATTCCTGATTACAGCTGCACAGTACGTACAGTATTCGTAAATTGTTCTTGGAGTATGCTTAGTGTTTTATGAAGTCTATCACAGTGAGGATTTCAAAATGGGTGATAACCAAAAAGTTGTAGTGACTCTGGAGGAGAAATGACAGCGACTAGACTCTGGCGTAAAACCGACAACTGCTCCTTTGATTCACCGGGCGGCATTCACATTCTACTTGGTTTGAGATAAATGAAGGATTTAATAGTCAATAAGAAGTGTGAAAATACTTATTACGTCTGTGAGTTTTTGTATAAAAACTTTGTCTTCTAGTATTGGGGAGCAAAGAAATGAGTTCGTAGAACTCCGATCTATCCGGCTTTTTTTTATCCGGTCTACATTTCCGCCACATTTGGCAGGATACTCGGGAGTGTACTGTATTTTTATTGATGCGAGAAATTCTTCTTATATTTAACTAGTCAGTTAAACAAGACCCAACAAAAATAAAAAATATACGAAAGAGCTCTAACGAACGGTTTATTTCGACAGTTTCTTTCCCTTCCACAATTTATTGGATATATTTATCGATCAGCATAAATAAGTTTTTTCAAATTATATTTAAGAAGTTTTTATTTATGCTTCAATAAACTCATTACAAAACTAGAGAGGAAAAAAACATATATAAATAAAAAAAGGTTTTTATTTTTGAAGCAGGTTTTATTTTGAAATTTCGTACAACCAAATTTCACCGTTTTCTCGTGATTTGTCCTCTTCTGAGATAATATCCCTATAAATCTTTAGAAAAACGCAGATTTCTTTCTTTTAGTTTTTAGTAATAAGAGCATAGATAAGATTATCTTAATGTGACGTATGGCAGGAAGGATCAGCGCAGAAGAATCAGTCCAAAGACTCGTTTTGAAGCTAAACGAGGATCATTTTAGAAAGGACATACGATTTTTCGTTTGTCTTAAAATGACCGAAGTGGAAAGATACTTTCCAAACTTTCACACCGCATCAACGTGAGAATGAGAGATTGAGTATACGTCAGACTAGAGAGGAGTGGATCGCTCATAAGAGCTACAAAGCTGCATCATTGCCCGAAATTATTCTTTGAAATGGCATTTTCGTTTACCATTCAAAGTACTTTCTTTTTTGCTCTACAAGTTTCATGTTTATTTTTTCATTCTGAGAGTATGTTGATCAAAAAGAAAATAATAATAATTACGTAAAAATAAGACAGGAAATGTAAGACATGTGCAGGTAGAAGCATTTTAGAGAATAATTCGTGAAATCCCATTGCGCACTTACAACTGATTGATTCATTGATTTAAGATTGATTATTTGATTTACAACTGATTGATTCATTGA
>JAPMOR010073563.1:796820-848927 GCA_026543865.1 Argiope aurantia
AAAAAAAAAGATTTTTTCTACAAAAACGACATTTAATCAAACAAAAGTGATGCAAATCAATTTTTTTCACAAATAGTGAGTACGTCAATAGTAAACAACTATTTTAATATTTAGTTTGTCCACCCTTTGCATTAACAAGCGCTTTAACACGTCTGGGCATTCTTCCAGTGATCAGCTTTCTGCACAATTCCTTGATTTCTCTTGAATGAAACCACACTTTGATAAGACGTTGTATGAGTTCTGTTTTGGTCGTTATGGGAACTTCATGTATTTCATCTTTCAATACAGACCATAAACTCTCAATCGGATTCATATCCGGGGAATTTCCAGGCCATGAGAGCACCTCTACTCCATTTTCTTCAAACAAGTCCTGTTGAAAAATCCAAGGTCTATCTGCAAACCAATCTTGTGTTGGAGGTAGCAAACATCTTTGTAGTACTTCTATGGGCTTATACTGGTCCATGGTGCCACCGACAATCTTCAAACGACTTGTTCCATGCACAGAAATGGCTCCCCAGACCATGACCTTCTGGGAGAATTTTACATTCCGGTGTAAATTCCTCACCTGATCGCCTTCTTACACTCTGCACACGATCGTCAAGCACTGCAATGGCAGACTCGTCAGAGAACACAACCTGCAACAATACAGAACTCAAAAATAAGGTGTTAAAAGCTGAAGAAAGTGACAGAAGCTATAGAATATTGAGTAATGATGTGAAAGTCTGTAAGCCTTCAAATTGGAAGTAAAGTTTAAAATTTTGGTTAATTTTATTCATTTGTGTTTATTAAGTTTTTACACGAATATTTTAAACTCTTACCTTCTCCCATTGCTCAGATGTCCAGTCAATATGAGCCTTTGCTTAGGCCTTACGTGCCTGTTTCATCTTCTCAGTAAGGCGAGGCTTTTTTCTGGGGCGATATGCTTTTAGTCCACCTTCCAACAGTCTCTTATTTACTGTTCTGCGAGCAATGGTAATGCCTTCCGCTGCAAGTTGGTTTGAAATCATTCTGCAAGATGCTCTTCTGTTCTTAGTTGTCATTTTAATTATTTGTCTGTCCATCCTTTTCGTTGTTTTCTTGGGTCTACTACATTTTCCAACTCTATTTGATGCCAAACTGTGGCCATTTTCCAATTTCTTCTTGATATTACTGATTGTTTGAGTTGAAACATAGATTCTTTGCTATTACTTTCTGTTTTAATGTGGTTTCTTGCAATAAAACACTTATCTGTCTAACCTTGCGAGGACTCAAATCACGAACTTTACCCATGTCTTCTCAATTACATAAAAAAATTAGAAAATCTGAAAAAAAAAGTTGGAATTAAAATTAGATCCACAAGTTTACAGAACTAAAGTGATCACATCCAAATGACAGGTAGAAAAAGCAATAAACACAGACGTCTCCTCGCAGATGCCAGACTATTACTGAACTCCGTCCAGACAATACAGTGATTGTTTCTGTGTTGTCAGACATTTTCTCTCTGTATTGCCATACACTCCCATATAAGACTGTAAAACCCACTTAAAATATTTGTTAGGTACTGATGTGCTAAAGTAAATAAAGGGTTACTTAATAAAATTATTTGCAAGGCATTTTTGCACAAAAATTAGGTTTTTTTTCAAAAATCAATAATAATTGTGCCAGTACTGTATATATATATATATATCAAGTGATTAGTGATTATTAATAAGAAGAGTGCTTATTACCATCATGAGAAATATCTCACACAGATATGAGATGGATACTTCTTTAGCCCGACTAATTCTTCAAATATTCTGCACTAAATCCTGCTACCATCCCATAATATCCTGATAACCTTTCATTTAAGCACAATCACACGAATGCTTCCGCACTTTGCCATGCTCTATAATTCAATCTCTGCTTAAGACAAAATCCGACTCCTGCATTGACTCAGTTGAGATGCGGGAGAGATTTCATGAGCTGTTGCATCGGAATGCAGCCATCATTCATCGTGATTAGTCCCAGTATCAGTAACGCATCAGATATTATAATTTTACTGTGACTGTTTAATAAAGCAGTGCTTTCGGTAAAGCTCTGTGCAGTAAGAGGACAAATGATCGTACACTATAGCACTGAAGGTCATAGAATATGTTATATATAGTACAGAAGCCTGCCTGTAACAAAGGAGATCCCTCAACACAAGTGCGAGTTAGCTTCATATTAGGTGTATATAGTCCAAACGAGTATAATCAGTAGGCATAGGTGGCACTTGTGGATGATCCGAAATTAATTTTACAACACTTTAATTTAACTTGATTAGTTTCATTTTTGAAAAAAAAAAGGAATAATTTAGTTGATTTTATTCTTCTTTATTGATAGGTTTTTTTTTTCTTTTATGATAGCGGACTTTTAAGAGATTCAGAATTTATTTTAATTCAATCTCACAAGAGTTGTGAAATATAGTAATAGATATGGGAAAAGAAAAATTTCATGCTATTAATAAAGATCAGTAACACATAAAAATAGAAAATAATTTAAATAAAAAAGTTTCATTTGTAATGAAAAAAATAATAGTATGTTTTTATTCGATTTATTTTTAAAACTATAGTTTTGTTTTCAAACATATTGACAGATGCACAGTTACCAATATGCTCAAGATGTTGTTGTGTGTCTGAGTGCTATGTAGGACAAGCTGATATTCAATTCAAAAGATTTACATCTTTATGTTAAGATAGAAAGTTAAAAGTTATTATCTAGTACAGAAATATATACATTGTTTTAAAATATTTTCTTTTGAATATGAACTAATTTGTTTTTAACACATTGAATTGTGTGATTCTTTTATTTCCTTATTAGATAACACGTCTTACTTATTTCCTTCTTTATTTCAGTGCGTATGCGAATATTAAAGGTATCTCGTATAATCACACCTGTAAACAATTTTGGTTTAAAAAAAAAAATTGGTGATTTGAATTCATTTTACATTAAAATATCGAAAATTCTATATTTCGTTTAAAACTAAATGCTTCTACGAATTAATTATGATTACTGGTAGATAATCCTGGCTTTGATCGGGATCCAGATTTTCCCAAACATCTCTCCGTTCTCTTTTCTCGGAAAAAAAAGGAAAAAGGAGAAAAAGTTACTGTTGCCATACAAAATTGAATCACAAATGAAAATAAAAGGCACCACTGAGAAGACTCTTTGCTAGTGAATTCAGCAGGTAACTGAATAAAGTGTACAACACATGCGCAATGGATTTAAAAATTTAAAATTCTTCTTCCTCTATTAATAAATGGACAATATTTTAGTCACAGTTTTTCTTTTTTACTGTAACTGGCAACAGTAAAGTTATAAAAAATGCTGCTTTGATATTATTTATATTGCTAACGATGCTATATAAGCATTATTTTTAGTTCGCGCTGATAGAAAATAACCGATAGACAGTACTCTAAATTCATCTACCGCAAAATAAATAAAAACTATTTCTGTTTTTCTATTTCCTTAAAACTATATTTTCCCGGCAAGTTACTTTCAAGAAAATATTTTCAAAAACTGAAAGAGCGCGGTCTAAAAAAAAGTTCAAAGCAAACTTGTGTTGTTGATTTAGCCAACGATGACCATCAGGCAGCGAAACCTGATAAAAGAGAAAATAACTTGCAAAAAAGGCAAAAAGCCAAAGAAGAAAGCAAAAGAAAATCAAAGGCAAGTCATGCGAGTGACATTTGATAGATGATGTGCCGGCCAAATGATGAATGGAGGCTGCAGAAGACTGGATTTTCGGCACCCCAAGACCCAGGACATGAATCCTTAGGCACCTTATTTCTGGCACTTGTCCTACGTGATCGTCGTGCGAGGAATGCGTGCTGGGGTGGGGACAAAAGTCCTTTCTCGCCCCTGTCCTCCCTTTATTTATGATTTTTTTATTTTATTTTGAGGGACATCGAGAATTTATCCACCAGAACTGCCAAGTCAGACGCATCGGAATCAAAATTCTCTTTCTCTGATTTTATTCCGACATAATTTAGTGTTCTGCGACATTGTTTCTAATCTATACAGGAATAGAAGGGCGAAAAATAAAAGAAATGAATATTTATATATATTCTTTAATTATTTTTTTCCTTTGGTGGAATCATAAGAAGATTAGAAAGACGGATGTCAAACATACATTGGGATCGCGATCACGACCCGTTCATCTTCTACGACGTGCACCCCTAATTCATGGTCATGAAGCATGAGAGTTGGTGCAGCAATAATTCATAGCACAGGAGTAATGACACGGGTGTGTCAATACAGATGAAAACAAGACGAAGTGTTTACTGACTGTGTGATTGTTACAAGAGTCGAAATGGCTTCCATAAATACACTCTAGATAGCTTTCGTGAAGCGATTTGAGTACATATTAAAAAAAATGAAAGATACTTCATGTACTCGTGATGAAGCTGTGCATGTCCGAGCAATAACATTCTCACACGACTCAGATGTATCCGCATGCCCAAGAATCTTAGGATGTGTTCACAAAAAGTAAGCGTGGCTGTATAAGTCGAGTGATTGGGGTGAACAAAGGACTCTTTTACCACGATCCATTCACCGCGCCCCAAAATCCTCTATTTTCTTCCCTTTAAATTCCTCTTTCCTTCCGTCTCCTATGTCAAGTGCAATGAATGATTGCACAAAATCCTAAAGTATGTATCAGGAATTCAGTATCACTCCGCATTATTGTCTTCGTTTTTTAAATTTTCATTGCATTTTGTAATATCAGTAACAACAGTCCGTTTCAACTTTAAGCTGTCATCTTGAGATGAATGTCATAAGATAGATGAAAGCAAATAATAAAACTCTCTAATACAGAGAATGATATTCTTCTGTCATCAGAAAATTTTGAGCACGTCATCTCATGTCATTTGAACACGCAAAAATATTCTACAGTAAATGAATTAAAAAAGGCCACTTTTACTTAGTACGTTTCTTTAAAATCTTCGACATATTTTAATGAAACTATATTCATTTTCTCTTCATAATAATTTTGTTCCACTCGTATACAAAATACAGGAAGAGAATGAGCGTAATCGTCAAAAAATCTGAGATTTGAATTCCTATATTTCATATCCCCGCGATTCTGAATAAAAAATGGGTCGTAATTATGGCTGTATGTCTTTCGATCTGCCGGTTTAAAAACATCTGATCTTTACACTAGAGTTAGAAAAAATTGGATAGTTTTCTGCCTAATTTTTAATTAAACCCTCTGTAGATAAATCTGCTTTTTATGCTTTATGAATCTGAACATTTAGAACGAAATCCATATATTTTTCAATTATAAAAGAAGAGTGCCTAAATTGTAGAAACTATACTGTAGGGAGGATTTGACTGAATTTGATGAAATTCACGTGCTGGGAGAATTGAAATTTCCAGGTTAAAAGCTCGTCTTCTGAATTCCGATTGTTATCAACTGATTAATTGACATTAGTATTGCATCGTAACCAATTAATATAATCATGCACCCATTCTGTACCTTCCAAGATGAAGTTTACAACATCCTACAAGAATTTTCCTAACATACAAGAAAGTGAATCATCGTTATGTGCAAGTGAATCTTAAAATAGAGTGAATGTCTCGAGATTTCTTATTCAAATTTTTGTTTCAATCAGTTTGAAAGAACGCGTCTAAAACCCAAATTCGATTTTCGCATGTCAGGGATCGCCAGAAAAAAAAAACAATGCCAAGAATCACACGATAGATTTAGTAAAAGTTCTAAATTTTGTAACTATTGTAAGTTAGTGCTATACAAGGCCTTCTTTAGGATAACACCTTCATTAGAGAGTATGCGAGAATGTTTTGGGAAGACCACTCTCACTGGTTTAAAATGTAATAATGTTTGGTTTTAAAAAAATGACCTGGGTTAGTCTTTGTATCTAAAATTTGCCTCCCAAGACATCTGCACCTGCCAGTCATTGGACACGTTGCAGAATACAAGTTGGTTGGATAAAAATATACTTAAAGAATTTAAAAACTTTAAATGGGTAAAGATAAATTCTTGTAACAATTATATACTGGACGAAATTTAACAAAATTTGGCCACATTAAAGTATGCGGTTTCGATTTATCAAGGAAAAAAAAAAAAAAACTAGTACCCAAACACGCCGATAGGGGATATCATGGCGCTGCAATCGAAGACTTTATAATGTAATTTGCTTATACGGGTATTTTGTGACATGACAGCGAAAGAAGGGTTGCGGGAATTTAAGTCATTCTGCGTTGTCACTACGTGAATGCGCCTTATTAGTCAATCTGTTTTTTCAGCAAGATGACAATGCAAGTGCTGTTCTTCGTGAATACCGGCACATTTGGTATTTGGTGTGTTGTTATTTACTATTTCTATTATCAGTTATGTATTCTCTTTCTCACACATTATGCGTTTGTAGCGCCAAGATTTCTCCTATCGTATTGTATTATTTTTTTTTTCTTGATAAATCGAAACCGCATACTTCAATGTGTGTGGTGGCCAAATTTTGTTATATTTCGTCCACTACATAACACGCTACAGGGCTCCGAACACCTCCTGTTATTTCTTGATCACCCTGTATAAGGAAAGACCAATATGAAGACCAGACGAAATGCTGATTTGGGAATACGAGGGAAATGAAAGACTGATATCAAACACCTCATAAAAATTACTTTAATAACACTGAGTTTATTTCTTGGTTGCTGTTTGTTTTTTAAAAACATTGAATGAATGTTCAAATTTAATCATTCATAATAAAATTCTTCATAAATTAAAAAAAATTAATGTGGTCATTGCACCCATTTACTAGTAATCTCAATAGGATGAAATTATGATTTCAGAATAAAAATTTGAAGATGCATCATAAAATCGAATTGCCGCTATGCTTCTTGAAGATATTCACGAACATCAATCAACAGCACATTTCCAGGCTATCTTAATTTTATTAATTAGTTTGTAAAAACAAATCGCCATGCATCGCCATAAACGATAAGGTAATTGCAATTCAGAAAGAGAACACTTTCTATAGTTCTTTCTCGAAATCAAATCGAAGAAAATGTTTTTGTACGTTCTTAATTATATTAAAACCACTACCTTCGGATCTCAATCAGAAAACACTGAAAAATTTAGAAGAAAGCCATTAATGAGTCGCCGCACAGAATAAAAATAATTGAAAGTCTCTACACTTAGATTCAAGCAATTCTTTTTTTTTTCTCTTGCTCTGCAAACAAAAAGAATGCTCTCTCAACCGCAGAATGGCGAGGATCAAATATTTCTTTTGCAGCATGCAAATCAAGAAAGAGAGAGAATAAAAAAAATGGCGGGAGAGAGAATGAGAGGGCCCGAAAAGTCAATTTGGAATGCTGCGATGCGAAAACTATCACTTCTTCGATATGTCTCCCAGTGTAAAAACTCTATTACATCAATTAACTAAATTAAATCTTGGAAGTGTATAACAAATTCTTTCCTTCCGGCAGGAAGGGAGTAGGAAAAAAATTCTAAACGAAGCGAAAGACGACATCTTTGAAAAAAGTATAATAATAATAAAAATAAAAAAAAGACAACACGAGCGTTCTCTTCAATAAAGGTTTGTTTTTGACATCAAAACAGATGCGGGCGGAACCAATCTATGTGGAAAGGAGGTGCAGGTTTTTATTTATTTATTTTTTTTGTTCAGAGACGGAAAGAAGAATTGGGTGTGCAAACATTTTGCAGAAAACCGAAAGCAAAGAACTTCGGATGAAACTTATGCAGACTTCATCAGAAAATAAACAGGCGTGTCTGTTGAAGCTGGCAAATGTTTATTTCCTCCGTCGGACAACAGAAAAGGTTTTTCCTCTCCTGTGTTTTTCTTAAATTTATTTTTAAAACCAATAGCACCACCACTTTTGTTTATTTCTGAAAATAGGAGAATTTATTTACTATGTTGTTAAAAAAAAGCACATTTGAAAAAAAAATTAAACCCCGTTTCAGTAACTGTTCATCTTTCAAATCTCCCAAAATAGCTCAAAACTAATTCTTGCAAATAGGATATTTTTTACTAAACAGTCTCTCTGCACAATAATCGATTCCTCAATTTATTTTTCTGATAATTTTTGTATTCTAGAGATCCAAAATGAGCAACATTAAAATAATTTCTGATATAATTTATTTTTATAAATGAAAGAATGATAGTTTTTATGGTATGTATCATTTTTGACAATCCGTGTTTTTAAGATTTCATAATAGTTTCAACAATTGTTTTTTTATATAAAAATTCTATAAAGTATAAATATTTCAAAAATAGTCCAAAAGAAACTCCGATTTGTACAAATGTTTAAAGTATGTAATTGCTAGAAATTTATTCAAGAAATTATTCACACATATATAAAAGCTAAATTTTTAAAATTTCGATTTCGTTTTGTTGCAATATTTATTCTCAAGTGATTATCCCACAAATCTGGAGTCCATTCTCTCTCTCTTTCTTTTTTTTTTCATGACGAGGTCTTTGATATTTTACTATTGAACGCTCACGTTTGTGGAAGCAGTGGCAACCAACGGAAATATGATTGAGATTTTGGCTTCTGTACGAGTTCACTGAACTGTACGTCAATAATAACCCGTTGTTCGCCGACAAAGATTGATTAAATTTATATTGATTTGACGAAAGTTTGTGATTTTTTTAGAAATCCGAAAATTGTTATCTGAATTCATATTTGTTAAAGATTTCCACTCCCTTTCTTCTCTCTCATCCATCGAAGTAAATAACATCATTTCATTAAATGGGATTCAAGCAACTAGGTCACGTGCAGAAGTTAAAGTGTGGATTTACAAGCAGATAAATTGATTACATAAAAAATGCTAACAAAATGATACACTTTACCATATTGCAAAATCCAAAAAAGAAACTACTATGGCAGCGGAGATAGGATGCTCTTGGTAGGCAATTTCAGATGTTGGTTGGCATGGATGGACGTCGCCTTTTGAAGCTTTAATAGTTACCTAAGCGAAACATTCAATTCAGTGCAGTTGAAAAATGTTCAATGAAGCAATCTGAAATTCGTATAATGTTTCGTTGTTTACGTCGGATTATTGCCCTTCAACGATAAGTAATAACAGCAACGGGTGAACGAAAGTGGATGGGGGGCATAAAGCTTCATTATCAGCATTGTCTATCTGTATCAAATTTTTAACCTAATTCATCAAAGAGTCGTCTTTCTACATGTGAGAATGTAAACCAAATATTTAAAAATCATGCTACCTCATGAAATTATCTGATTGTGAAGAATTGAAAATCTCTTTTAAAATCAAGTATATCATAAGAAATGCTCAAAAATACCTCAAAGTATTGCATAGCTTAAAATAAAAAATACCGCTCAGAAATAGAAAAATTTGTATGCAACTGCTCGGCAAGAAAAGTGAATGTAGCTTTTATGAATAAAATTACTTCTAAGGAATAAACAAAATTTTTGTTAGATTAATGTTGCCATTAAAACTGTACAATATTAAACTGAGTGATTTTTTTTTCTTTATCTGTTGTATAAATTACTATGGTTCCATAGGAGTAGTTAGACATGGTTATTTGCGAACAAAATGCAAAATATGCTTTATTAATCAAACCGTATCAGTAAAACATTTCATAAATAATTCAGGCGTGATTATTTCTGAAAGAAAACTATTTCTTTACAAATGTTTCATTGTATAATAGATGAGATTGTATGTCTCCAGGCAAAGGAACCTACTTTCGCCTACTGGTTTGCTGACAGAAAGATATTGTTACGAATTGTAATAGTTATTTTTTGCTTAGTAAGTCTCATAGCAAGGAAAATAGTTTCAGAATATCTCTAACCAATGCTGAATGGATGTTGAATCAATGAAATCCGACCATTTGGAGAGAAAAATAAAGAGCACAAAATATTCAAGGACCTTGGCATTATCTTCATTCCACTAGGGCTCCCATCACAGAAGCTATAAAAAAAGACCGAGAGGTCTGGTTGAAATCAGCCAGTATTCAGTCGGGAAAGTGATAGTTAAGAAGTCTCTCTTTTGTGAGTCCCCTCTGAATGTTTTGTGGGGATTTTCTGCTTAAAAGTTGCTGTTCACTGTAAATGTTTTTTGTGTACGCATCAGCTTTTTGTGTACGCAAGTTTTGGATCAGTTCTTTAATGAATACATAGAGCGCACAACTCAAACAAGGTAGGAATAGTAGAGGCTAGAGTTTTTTTTATGACTGCTTAACTATTGAAGCTAGAAAATAAACTAAATTTAGGCAAATTATTGCCTTATTATAACGAGCAACGTTTGTACTAAACGCAGCTTAGATATTAGGATTTGAAAAGTGGTTTCAACTCATAACTGATCTTTAACTGATGCTAGTGAAATCTTGTTGAAAATGCCTCAACATATCCTTTTTTGTTTACCGTCTTTTTTTTTTTATGGCTCCAACTTTATGGAGTTATAATAGGAGGTTCTTTTTCCTTATTTTTCCAGATATCGATTTTCTGGTTTATCTACCGGAAATCTTTTAACAAGCTTATAAGTCAAATAAAAAATTACTTTTAACTATCCAGAAAATGAGAGGTTGTTTAAAAAAGAGATTAAGCTCATCTGTACATTTTCAAAATTTACTGCTCCTACACCAAAATAATTTATTCGAAAATTCTTAGTCACATTCAACTGCTCTTACAGTCTCAGTTTTGAATTAATATGCATTTTAAACTGCTCAGTAGCATTCATTACTTACAATGTGCAAATAAAATCTTACTTTTCCTATCTTATAGTCACATTTCTAGCTTATTCAGACCGAAATTTCACTCACCCATGTTTAAATTTTGAATTAAACCATACACTACTGGGCATTTCAATAAAAAAAAAGTAACTGGAAAAATAATGCCTATAATTACATATTTAAATATTTTTCACTAGCTATTAAGTATTTATTACAAATACGGCACGTTTCGAACGACTAGCAAAATCGATTCGCATTTATGGGAATAAAAACGACACCTTTTGAAATTTATAGTAAGCTATAAAGCAGATCTTCCGTGAGAAGACAGAAGGTTTGGTAAGTACTTTGATGAACCTCTTGAAGTGCGAAACCTCACTTCACGAAATTGACAGTCCTTCTCGGTGGTGGGACGTGACTTAGGCATTTATCGCGCAACCAGAAACTTCTTTTTCTTCCAAATCCAGTTACGACGACGTCTTCTGGCAAACGATTAATCGAAGTAGTAATCGATTCCCTGTAGTTGAAGGTAGAGCGCAGTAGCACTTTTAAAGACACCACGTACACCACATTGGCGACATTTCCAAAGACACATCGAAATCGCTGCTTTTACGGCAACCCAGGAACCATATTCGGGCATTCTTTATTCCCGGAAAAGCTGGGATTTGGCTGGACGTGCTAGGCGGCAGGAAAGAGAGCAAACACATTAACTGCAACCGACCGTCTTGTACAGCTGGATGAGAGCTCTAAAAGTTGCCTTGGGGGAAATAGTCTTGTACTTTCTGCTGAGAGTTTATTTTGGATTGGAGAATGTGGCTGGAGGTTTAGGGAATAAAGGGGTGATGGAGATGACGTCTAAATCTTATAAGAGATAGAGAAAATCTGAGGAGGGTTGAATGAAATGCCGACAGAAGCGAAAGACGCAATGTTGAAAATTAAATAATTCTTAGTTCGATTCAATTAACCATTTTTTTCGCTTGAGACAGTATGATGAATTTTGATGAGGATCTGCAGAGAAACATCGAAATACTCTTGAAAAAATTATTTCTTACTAAAAAGTGAAGTTTTAATGGACTGCATATTTGTTACAAACTACACCTAGGAACTGAAGGATCGATCTTTCGACTGATAAGTCTGAGGAAGTTACTATAATCGAAACCGACTATTTTGTTCATTTATTATGAAATATTTATTAATCGGTTACTCATCAAAAGCTAAAGTGGGGAAATTTGAGCTGATTATCTTAGAAGAAAATCACATCGAATGTATTGGATCGGTCAGGGAGGGCAACTTAGAGTTTCAAGCATGAGGAATTGAAATTTAGGCAAACAGGCTCTTAGTTCCCTGCTAGATTCAACAACAGTGGCGCTGACGGACTAACGGTTCTATCGCCGATGACAGGAAATACTTCATTTAGGGGCTTTGTGCATGAGGTGCTTGAAATTCGATTTTTTTTAATAGTTCTTACTTTCCGTATAGATTTTTGTATGACGCTTGGCGATTATTATTTTTTTATTCAGAAATATATATACTGATTTTCAGGATTTAAAAAAAAAAGATTATATTTGTGATAACGTTTCAGCTAATGTAGAAAACTCTTTTACGCCGCAGAAAATTATAGCCAAAATGAACAGAAAAACCATTTTTTTTCAGCCTCGTTGTATTAATTTTTTTTTTTTTTTTGGCATTTTTCAAATATGAAAAGTAGTTTTTTTTTTCAATTAAAAAGCATTTCCCTGATGCAGCGACGATTCACCTGTGTAATATTCAGCACTACTACGAAATATATTTCTCAACGACTGAAATACGCTATCCTTTTAAAATTTACTTTCAACCTTTGATAAACGAATATTCTTAAGTTCAGAGTAAGATGAAAGTAGCTGTATGAAAATATTTTTTAATTAAACATATATCACAATTCTTGTACATAAAAATAAGTTTATTTTTCCTTATAAGGAAAACTCATTTAGTTTTAAACGAATAACTAACAGATAATAATAAAAATTTAAAAAACATTATTAGTAGTCTTAATCCCGGTTTCTCCACTGGACTGAAATAGGGAGAAAAAGTCGAGGTAAGAGAACAGAGAGATAAAAAAGAAAGGTGATATATATACCCCCTACGATTAGGAATAAACTGAGGTCCCCGCAGCTCAACAACAATATTCTTGTTTCTTATTTCGTTTAAGTGCATTTAGCTTTAAATCAAACTATTCCGTGCTGCACACACGCACACACACAAACGCACACGCACGCACTCACGCACACACATATATATATATATTGATGATTTTTTTATTTTTTTATTTTTGATGACTTGATTCGATCTGATTTTTTGCTTATATAGGGAAGAAAAAGTTTCTTAATGATATTGTGATGATTTATATTCCATTCAATGGCGCAGTTTATATGAGAACATCATCAATTCAGTGACAAATTGATGCAAATCTTTCCCCTTTGATTCCTTCAATATCTCGCTGAAGAAAGCTCTTTTTATGCATTTTCCTTAATATTAGGATTTAAAGAGGAAGCTTTAAGAATAAAATATTCATTGGGAGAGATTTTAAACTGCAGTGAATACAGTCCAGAGGAAAATTCAACAATGAATTGGAAGTGGTGATCAAATGAGTTTGAAGCAAAATTTTCTTTCTCAGTTTATGAAGGAAAAAGACAATGAATTTGCTTTTTTATAAATTGTAAAATTCTGTAATGGACAGTATCAGAAGTATAGATTTAGTGTCAAGAACCCACCAACTACTTCTTAAAAATGTTAAGTTTTTAAATTCTATACTCATATAGACAAGATCTTATAACTAGAACTCAGTGTCACTCAATTTCATTTATTAGCTTTATAAAGTCTGGTATTTAATAAATAACAGATTTCATGAAGACAATTTTATAATAATTTTATAATAAATAATTCAGATGAATAGCGAAAAAGGCTCTAAGTAGGTGCTTTTTAATTTGAAAAGATAGAAGATGATCTCAGAAGCGTCTTAAGATTTTTATATCTGAAAAATGAAAGCATAGCATTTCCATACTCATCCTTCAATTGTCACTCATATGACAGGAAAAAGCTGAAATGAAATAAAGTGTCATCTCAACGTTTGTCAATAAGCAAGGGTCCTACACTTTCGGGGCCCAAATATGAGATGATAGAACACACCGAATCTCGCTATGTTCTGCTCAGAATGTGTATTTACAAACTCAGCTGAGAATCGGTCATCAAATATTATCCAGCTTTAGGACACAATCACATAGATACTATCTGTATAATTAGAAACTCTTTGTATAATTAGAGACTTTGTTCTAATAATAAAATAATGCCCGCTTTCTGGTTCTTGGCTGAGTTTGCTATTACCTGTTCTTTGCAGAAAAATGCAATCAATCCTCCCTTCCAAATGTTTGCAACCTATAGAATATGATATATTCTAAGTGAGAAAAAAATATTTTTTAAAGATTTTAATATAATTTTGGTAGGTGTGAATCTACCAAATGACCATTAAAATGGATATATTTTATTACTAACTAGCCGCCTTTGGCGACCAGCTGGTTCGCCAGTATTACCGCTCGCTACAATTTTCAATTAAATATTTTAAGTAACTGGTCTCTTAAAGGCTTCTCAAACAAAACATTTTTAATCTTCAAATTTTGATAGTCATGCCAAACTTATATTGTTTAGATCGTTTCGTTCAATTTACTATATATATTTTGCTAATTTGTTGCCATTTCCGGTAAAACTTCAACTTTAATTAAAAATGTAAATGACGAAATTGCAATTAATATTAAGATATTTTTTAATAAAACCAAGCGTTTTATTTTATTTATCATCTTTATTGTTATTTATTAATTATTATTATTATTGAATATGAGTATTGCAAACAGAATTGCTCGGTATTTAAGTCTTATGTTAACTACAAAATATTTTTCATAGTTTATGTAATATCTCAAACAATAATTCAACAAAAATTTCCGAGATTCAGTATAAAATTCAGTTTTTAGTTTTGCTTTCAAAAGGATTGAAATGAAATCAATAATAATATTTTGTTCCTGCTTATAAATATATTTCAAAAATTATGAAGTCTAAATTTAATGCAGTAAGGTATCATATTCTGATAAATATTCTGGACACACCAAATTTTAAATAAATGAATAAATGTTTCTATTTTCCACGATCAACTAAGACTTATTTATGAAGTTTTAAATGTTAAAAATTTAGAAAAACTCACCATTTTCATAATCTTAGGCCAATTAATCTTGGGAAACCTGCGCGCTTATTGGCGTATTTTCTTTGAAACGATCGATGAAAAATCTAAAATTATCCTTTTTTTATTGAATAGTGATATTCAAATCTTCATAAATCAGTCAGTTTAAGTGATTTGAAATTAACTCTTAAAAGTTAGTGATTTAGTTGATTGGAAATTAACTCTATGACCACCATAAAATCTGTGCTTTCTTTTGTGGTGTATGCATTCTCCTTAATATCCGATCGAATAAAACATCACATACAAAAGTACTACATAAAATAAACACATCAAAAGTAAACATTTCAATAGTTGCCAAAAACAAAAGAGAGAAAAATGCAATTAATAAGCAGACGATATTTAGAAAAGTACAGATATTTAGACTGGAAAATGAAATCATCTGAAATTAAAAACACGCGCAGACGATATTTACCAACGTAAAAATATTCAAACCTGAAAAGGAAAATATATGAGTTATTCCATCAATAAATGCCATAAGTTTGTTTACATCTTCATTATTTTATGATTCATTAAATATCAAAATAGATCCGAGACAGAATAAACACCCTGTATAGAGAGTGTAAAAGATCATAAAATAAATTTTCTTGAATTTATTTTTTAGAAAAAATAATATTTCATATTTGTTTCATTTCTTACAGAATTGTCGAAAATTATAATTTTGTAGATTTCATTTCCAAAAAGATTTAATTTATTTTCAGTTAGAGCTTTAATCAATGTGATGGCAACACTTTGAAAAAAGCTATTTTTTTCTCATGAATGCGAAACGTGCTTAATCCTCATTTTTATTTTTGACGAAAAAAATTATTGTAAAACATAGTTAAAATATTTATTTAAAAATTCATTAAAAATAGAAATTTAATTTTAAGATTAAAACAGTAGTATCATTTAAAAGATAAATTTTTTATCTTTAACTTCATGTAAAAATCTTTTTCGTGCGGTAATATTTTCGGAAGTTATAGCAGAAAAACGTCAAAATTTCGCTTAATTTTTAAATAAATGAAATTACAGTTAAAAATTCGAAAAAATAACTCCCAGGTGCACATTCCCGGCCTCCAAGGTATACACGTGCCAAATTTGGTAGCTGTAGGTTGAATGGTCTGGTCTGTAGAGCGCCAACACACACACACACACACACACACACACACACACACACACATTGAGCTTTATTATAAGTATAGATAAGGAGCGAGGGCGGGCGAGGTTGAAATTTCAGTTCGGGAAGAGATTTGGCATAATGGTGACATACATTTAGACTGTTCACTCACGAAAATATTAAAGCGCAATGGCCAGTCAGCTTCGAGAAAATTGGCCCTCAAGCTTTCCCTAGCCTATACTAATGATGAGTCGCTGCCGAGGCGCGAATTGCATAGTGGTTAAGATACTGGTGTAGTAAGCTAAAGACCGAAGTTCGATCCTAATCTAGCAATTTTTACTTTTTTAAAAAAAAAATTTCTAATTCTTTTCAAATTAATTTACAAACAGTTTTAATTAATCTGTTTTCATTTTTTATAAATAAAAAATAAATATTTATTCTCCTAATTCTTGGATTATAATTTAATTTTAAGAAGAAAAATAATTATATGTATGAATGTATTTTTTTTAAATATTCAAAATTATTTAAATTAAATTAGAATTTTAAAGATAATTTCAATTAATGTGATATTAATTTTTATATGGAAAAATAAATGTATTTTCTCTTAGTAACTGAATAATAATTTTTTTAAAATAAAATAAAGACATGACCGCGTTTTTCTTTCAAAAAATTATTTAAATAAAATTACAGACAATTTTAATTAATATGCATCTTTTTAATCAATCAAAAATAAATGTTTTAAAAATAAATCTTTCACAAAAATAAATATTCATTCAGATAATACTTTAATTATAATCTTATTTTTAAGCACGAAAAAATAATTTCATGTATAATTTAAATGTTGATAAATTTTAATTAAACTACTGACATCATAGAATATTTCATTAATTTTTTATTACATACAAGAAACAGAATCGTAATTATAAAAACATTTTGACAATATAGATATATTTTGACATCTTGTAAAATTCATAAATAATGATTATCCACAAGAGAAACCTTAAAAGAATGGATAAAAAAAATTCATTTAATCTTCAAAAAATATTTGTTTTTCTTCAGAAAATCCGGCAGCGCACGAAGCATATCGTCTGTTATTAAAACTTTTGAACCATCTGCCCATGCATTCCATAACTTAACAGCTGCTTTCTACTTTTTCTGTTCGATTTTTAACATTTTGAATGTTTGAGGATATAATTTTATTTATTTCAGTTGCTCTCTTTAATTCCCGACACAAAAACAGTTTCGTTGAGCTATTATAAATAATTTAACTTTATTAAAATCCAAAAAATTTGAAACCTTTACTGATTTTAAGATAAAATTGTTATTTTGAAAGATTTGTGTAGTTAAAATCATATTTATAATTATTTTAACATTTAAAAATTAAATTATAGTTATAATTCAAGAGCAATATACATAAACTTAATTATTTTTTCTTTTAAAAAATAAGTTATAACTTATGTATTAAGAGAAAATACATATATTGTTTCCATATAAAAATGAGTATCATATTAATTGAAACCATTTTTAAATTGTTAATTTAATTTAAGTAATTGTGAAAATATTTAAAAGAATGCATTCGTACTTCATTATTTTTCTTCTGAAAATTAAATTTTAATCCAAAAATTAGGAGAATACGTACTTATTTTTGTATAAATAATGAACACATATTAATTAAAACTGTTTGTAAATTGTTAAATTAATTTGAAAGATTAGAAAAAAAATGCCAGCTCAGGATGCGAACTCGGTGTCTCAACCACTCTGCTATTCGCGCCTCGGCAGCGGTAACTCATTATTAGTATATAAGCTGTGCAGAAAGCTTGAGGGTCAATTTTCTCGAAGCTGACTGACCATTGCGCTTTAATATTTTCGTGAAGGAACATTCTAAAAGTATATCACCATTATACCAAATCTCATTCCGAACTGAATTTTCAACCCCGTGCCCTCCTCTTGTAAAACAATCCAGGGTTTTTAAATTTTTGAAATTAAAAAAATTAACATTTTTCAAGGTTTTTAAAAAATGAGTGAAGCTATTTAAATAGTTTCGTTTCCCAATGTAAACGCAGAACAAATATCTTTTCGAAATAAAATATGCATTGAGCATACTTTTCACTTTCAACTTTTGCACCACATAAGCTGAAACACCCAATCACATCAGTTTGAAAAATACATTTGAAAATAAACCCTTACCTTCCTCCTTAATCCGACCTGTCACTCTCGATATGCAGCACACTTTTGCAGAGACGCATGCTGGACGGAGATTCCATCCTCAAATCCTCCGCTTCGGGAGGAACTGCATGTTTCATATTTGATGCGGGGAAATGGACTTTCAGTTATTTATGAGAGGTGGCAGGAGCAGATTTAACGGTCGGGAGGCTTCTTCACTTATTTATATGAATTCAAGTCTACAGATCTATCTTCGATCGGAGGACGTCCGTGGGATGCTAGTTCTCATGGCTAACTGGACGAGGGTCAGTAAATCACGTAGGAGTAAGTGGTTCTTAAGGGAATCGGAAAGTTTTTTTTTCTTTCAAGGCTTTCGAACAGAGTGGACATTATTTAAGTATTTCCGAAATCACATTGGTATCATCGCGTTTACGTGGCTTGTCGTGCTTGGGGCTATTTTTGGAACAAATACGATCATTGGTTTTAGGTACAAAAGACAGCTAGGCGTGTGACACATAAAATAAGTGTTATATCGTTTTCCGAAACGTGTTTCAGTTAGTTCATGAGGTGAACAATATAAGAATTTATTTTATCAATAATAGATCTGCATATTTTCATGAAATTTTCATATATCCCCAAAACCTTGATATATCCATGAAAAATCATAAAAAAGCTAAAAAATTAATTAATTAAATACATTTTATTAAAATTTATACTGAAGAGTGAAATATTTTAACAAACTCTTTTAACATTTTATGAAAATTCGTATTATTTCGTTGAAATATTGACAGTTGAATATTACCAACCCGATCTGGAACAAACACAAAGTACAATGTAGTTTAATTTAGATATATTTATGTCCCATTTTGAAGCAACATTAGGGCTAATTTTGGGACGGAATTCGTATTTTTAAACGGCGGTCAGATGACGATGACGACACCTGAACTGGCAACCCAAACTTCCACACCACACCAGTGGGAGGACATTCAGCCAAGAAGGATTTAACGTGCCCCAGGCCCGCTTACACGTCGATTTTTCAGTGTAATCGGGTCTCGAACTTGAAGCCTTCCGTTTCCGAAGTCGAGACCTTATCACCAGGCCACTGCGATCCTCGCAGAATAATGTAGAGCAGAATTGGTATATCGATATGCAAGTTATCTTATTGGAACACAATTCGATCCAAAAGATTTTGTAAAATACCTCCAGCAATTCACAATATTCAAGTATTTAAATATTGCATAATTAGCAAACTAAGTTTGAGGACTATATGGTTCGACGGATGAGGGAATCGCTAAAATTTTTAATAAATAGATATATGATTCGTACCTAGAAGTCTTACGCCACTGTGTTCATTTAATTATGCATTTCCCTCATTTTTTTTATCAACTTCCCCAGAAACTCATTAAAAAAGATAGGTACACTTTAACAATGTTATCTAATGTCTAATCTGAAGCAATGCAACGGCATTTTTTTCATACTAATAGTATTTTCAATGTGAATTTGAATCTTTTATAGATTCTTCAGAGAATTAAGTAAATATATTATTTGATTTCATGAAATCGGTTTTGTCTATATGTGTTATGTACAGATACCAGCAATACTGCATTTTACTAAGAATTTTGGTCCTCTTCCAAAAATCTTCGGCTTTTGTTATATTAGTGCTTGAGAGATGTTTAATATTTATTCAGAATTCTCTCAATTCCTGTTGAAAAATGTGCTTAAGTATTAATAAAATAATATAATAATTATATTTGTATATTAAAATTTTGGAAACTTGTGAAAAACTTTAAAATTCTGTTTCGTTTTAAATTAAAATTTCAAAAAAGTTCCAAAATGCACATTTCCATCTACCAAAATATACATAAGCTAAGTTTAGCAGCTTTAGGTTAAACGGTCTGGCCTGCAAATTGCCAACACACATACACATACAAACAACGACAAATATTTTTTTATTATAAATAATAATGTCAAATGATACCATATAGCTCACTGTTATCAGGACATTAAGCGAATTTAAAGCATATTATGACTTTATAAATCTTAAAAATGAAAGCCATTCATAAAATATGAATAGCACATGAACTACGATGGAATGAATAACTAAATAAATATGAATAATCACTATGAAATAATAATAATAATAATTACTACTATACACTTTGTTCCTTTGAGAAAATAAGTACAAAAAAGTTGCAGTGAAATTTGGTTCATTTTCTGATACCGTTGACTTTATATATTGTTAAAGTGTGCCCATTTTAGTCATTCAGGAGTATTCTGAATATGACTAATTACTGTACGTATCTGTAATAACTGTACGTAATTTCTATTCAAATATTATAAATCCTTTTTGTATTCATTAAGTGTATTGTTTCTTTTTTTAAACTTTTTAATTCGTCAGCATTTACATTCTAATTCAGAATTTTGAATGAAATGAGATGTGAAAGAAAAGCATGCATAATTTATTTTATAAATTGTCTTTGGCAACTCCCTTGGAATGCTGCCATTCCTGGTCATTAAACTATTAATACGGATTGTATATGCGTAACATTGGATAACAATTTTTAAAAAAAGATAGATCGAAAAAAAATTTGAAAATTACATAAAATTAAATTATTTTTCTCTAAGTAAGTCCTTTAATATTAAGTAATTATTTAATATAAAGTATTTCGATATTAAGTAAAAATTAAATTTCTCAGCAAGGCCAAATTTAGCAGAGAAAAATTAATAAGTAAAAAATGCTGCAAAATATATTTAGAGTGGAAGGGATAATATTCAGCATTACTGTAGTTGGTGGTGAGCACATGATAATAAATTCACTCCTGGATGTTCTTTTTTTCTTCCTGTGCGCAACCAATGACATCAATTAAGTTTATTTCTACGCATGTCGCGCTTTTAGAGATTTCTTGAGAAAGGAGACGAGATTTCAAATTGTGTGATTAGGATTTATTTTCTTATTGGTTTAGAATTCTTGTTCTATTACTTCCTTGTGTGCATCTGCTTCTTTTTACCGATAATTCATTCAATAATGCAAGAATTTAAAATTTAAATCAGAAGCTGAAAAAGATAAAAGTCATCTGGGTGTTTACCGAGTTGAAAATTGCTCATAAAAGTTTTAAAAAAGCGTGTACACTCGATATATTTGATAATTTAGAAATCATAAAAAGTTATATTTTCAGTCGTTATAAAAAATGATCCAACTACATTCAAAATATAAAATGGGAAACTGATAGATACATGTAAAATTACTACTTACAATATTATATCACATGAGAGAATATCAAAATTTTGACCCAGGCAAATTATAAAATTTAAAATTAGCGTTTCGTAGGTCTGAAATTATATAACAGTTGCAATTTCTTTCAGTTAAAAAAAATTAAATTTTTTTTAAACAATGGAAAAACATACAAATAAATACTAAAGGCAAGAATAAAGATGATATATCTCTTCGTAATTGTTAACAGAAAGGCAATGATTGGTTTATAGATATTACAAAGTATAAAAATAAGGTCACATCCTGTTGTTAAAATGCAAAATTGAAAAGAAATCAGCCATTTTAAAAAGTATCTCAAAATGTGGAATTTTAGTTCCAACATTTTCAGAAGCAATCATTTTATCGGAAGTCCACGAAAAGTATTTCAAGCCTCTTAATACTTGCAACCGTTTCTAAAAATTATCCTAAACGGGTTTTAATTTATAATTCAAAATTTTCCTAGGATTGTTTATCCTCCTGCAATTCCAGGCTTTCCACAGGAGTCGGTGGCGCAAAATACAAATGAGTGGCGTTCTAACAAAGTGTCATCAGCAGCGGCAGCGATTGTCCCTTTTCCAAACGGACACTGGTTACAGAGGCGGAAACTATTCTAATCCTCAGCAGATAGCTTTATATAATAGGATTATGCAAACATCGTTCGGGGAGTTGTCGTAATGTGGATTATTGCAGAACTGTGAAATCGGTGCTAAAACGCGAAACCCCTGAAAGGCACTTTTCGATAACACAGTTAGTTGCCTGCAGAGTAGGGATTACGTCGCATCAAGTTGGATATAATACCCCAGGATTTTGTCCTTTCGGGACGATGAGCAAATTACTCTTCAAATTATTTGCTAACAATGCATGGTTAATGGGAGAAGTAAAGCGCCCCGACTTTCATATTCCGCCGGGCTGTCTGATGAATGACCTCCATCAAGTAGTTCAGTGCAAAATGAGTTGGGTCCGCATTCAGTTATTTTGAAGAATAACTGCTCAAATACCTCACTAAAGATTCCCTTTGTTTTTATTTGACTTGTTCCATGCTTGTAGAGACGGAGTTTTAGAATCGATTTTACACTCACTCATGGATGACCCGGATATCGAAAAATTGGAGCACAATTTTTTACTCGTGATCATAATATACTATTTTAATATTTCATTATTTTAATAATTTTTTGAATTGATTGATTTAATAAAATTTTGATTTTACGCTGGTGGAGCTAATTAGATGTGAAATTTTTGGAAAAAAGTGGGTTACACAATATTTATAATATTGAATTATAAATCAAAAAACCAAAAAGTAAAATAATAAGTGAAATTTTAAAAAATCTGTTTTCATATATACTAATAAAAGTAAATGTGTTTTTAAGTATAATTTAAGTATTAACCTTTTTATTTAATTTAGCATGTTTCATGTTACTGAAGATGGAATTTTTCAATCAATTTGTTTTTCCTTTCCAGGTATGTTACAATTTTAAAATTTTGTATATTTGTCTGGTCTCAGTTACAAGAGTGCTTTCAGTTAACAGGTTTCATATAAGGCTAAATATAAGTTAATCGATTCATTCAACATAATTATTATTCTATGCTAGTAGCTCTACCTAGCAGGACAATAGAGAAAAAATAATTTCAACTTTTCGTCATATTTAAAACTAGCCTCCTTTGGCGACCAGCTGGTTCACCAATCTTAATGCTCGTTAAAATTTTAATAATTAAATATTTTATGTAATTGCTACTTTAATATCTTCTACATTAAAATATTTTAAAACTTCAAATTTTAATTCACTCATAATATTATAATGGCCTTCATTCATAACGTAATCTGTATCTCTAATTTTATGTTAGCTCCCGTAGAATTTATACTTTAAATTAAAGTGGAAATAATTAATCTGCAATTAATATAATAGTATTTTTTACTGAAACAAAGCATTTTTTTTGTAATATGATTACTGAAAACAGAGTCACTGAGCGTTTAAACCTTATGGGCACTAAAGAATACCTTTCTTAATTTATGTAATATCTCAAGAATTTGTCAAGAAAATATTTTCAGATCCATCATGAGGAGGTCTATTAATTAACAATGTTTAATTTTAAATGCATCAAACACTCAGAAAATAAACAGAATCGTTTAAAATAATCGGTCGAAAACAGGTAAAAAAATTTACTTAAAAACGATGAATTTAAACTAACATAAATGCAATTTAATTACAAAAGCATACAACTAACCTAAAAATAATTTAAATCAAGTCCGCTTCCGTTGAAAATAGATGTAAAAACAATCAGAACACAATGCGCATGCGAGAATTTTCAACGCCAGTTACGGTAACGCAAATGCGTGAATATTTCTACGTCAGTTGGAGTAACGCTATGCAGAGTATAAATTTTTAATTTCCTTTATTCTGTTTTATTTTAATTCAAAAGTACTTCAGAATGAATCTGAAAGATCGATTCATTAACAACGTTTAATTTTAAATGCATCAAACATGAAGAAAATAAACAGAATCGTTTGAAATAATCGGCCGAAAAATGTTAAGCCTAAGCCTCATTAGCGTGGGAAAAAAATGCTGTAGCCTTACTCTTTTGGTGATGGGGAAATGAAGATTTTTTTGGCGGGAAAGTTAGTTTTTAATTAATAATTAAAATTTCAAAAAAAGGGACCCCAGGTGCACCTTCCCGGCCTCCAAGGTCAAATGGTCTTTTCTGTAGAGCGCCAACACACACACACACACATTGAGCTTTATATAAGTATAGATAACTAATAATAGATAAAAATTTAAAAAAAAAGAAATTGCTTCAAATATTAAAAAATCCCATTTTTAACAAAAATCTGCATATATATAATATAAAATGTAATAAATTATTAAATTCGATTTTAAATTATTTAATTAATTCTTATTTATTATTAAAATATTTAAATGTTCCACTTCACTTTTTTTTCATTCATTGCATTGAATTACAATGATTTACTATGACTGGTAAAATTTGCAAAATAATTGTTTTCAGTTAGCCTGTCTTCTGTCATGCTTTTAAAAATGGATCTTCGTAAGTAATTATTCACTCACTTTCTGTTGCTCTCGATTTCAAAAGTTCTAAACAGTTGTGTATCTTCGATGCCAGTACAATATTTTAACATCTTTCAAAACTAAAGTATAAATAAATAGCTGATTCTAATTTTGATTCGAAAGGCTAGATGGCAACTGGAACATGATTTGAGAAAAAGAATATTACAAGTCTCCATAGTAATTACAACGCAGAATTCTGAAGACAATATCAATTTTAAATGGAAAGCAGTAAACAATAAATAAATGTTGATAGAAATAAAAAGTTTTATAAAAGTCAGCATTCATTTGTGAACTAAATAGTAGTAAAAGATATATCTTTTTCAAAAGTGTGGGGAATAAAACAAAAATGCGTCGCGATGAGATAATAAAATTACAACATTTAAATAATTATGATGACAATATACTTCGAGTACTCATGTGGATGTGTTGAGTAGAATGTACAGGTTGCAATGTACCATTGCAATTAATCAACATTTTTAAAATCGGCTTCCATTGTTTTTATTCTGTTTTCAATACATTGACTGCATTCTCATCGTTTATTTGTTTGGAGCTCTTTTTTTTGTTTATTTAGGTTCCTTGTGCAATAAAATAAAATTTATTTTCATTTTTGTCATTTATTTTTATTTCTAAATCTGGTTTCGAATGAATTACTACATTTTAAAAATCTTATGAATTTCTGAAGCAATAGCAATGCCTTTATTTACAGACATCTGTTTAGAGTATAAAAAAATAAATTAAAAATTTAATATCAGTTAATAAATATAATAAATTAGATAAGTGATGTATTTATTCATTCGAAGAAATAATTTTTAGCATAATTTATCTCCCATTCCATTTGTTTTGAAGACAATTATTAAAAATTGAAAGAATAAAATAAAATCTTTTCAAAACAATACATTTGGCTTTTCATCAAAAGAAATATCCCAAAGAAACTCAATTTTTGCTTATTATTGTTTTTTCCCCCCTAAACACTTCCTTAAAGATATTTCGTATTTTATGAAACGTGCCCATCGATATTTCTTAAAGCGAAAAATAATTTAATTAGAACTTCGGCACTGTACGCAATGCGAATATCAATGCATTGCTGCCACAAAGGAACACTAAATGGTTCTTTTAAACTATCATAACCGAAACTATTTCCCGAAGACTTGCAGGCAGTTTAATTAAATTACACGAAATGGTAATGAGTTTGAAGCCAGCTTTCCCGTGTTCCATTTTTTTCCTCCTTGCTTTTCTTCCATATTTAAAAAAAGAAGAAGAAAAAAGAGGGGAAGTCTTGTAAACGGCAAAATTAATTCAGTACATTTTGCATTATTATTTTTTTCTCCACTTCTCATAACTTAGCCATTGTGTAGTAAAAGGTGTTGTTTCATTAAGAAAATTGCTCAGCAATTTCTAGGCCTGGAAATATCTTACCGGATGCCTCTCTTCTACCAAGATCTTTTTTAAAAGGATGTAATTAAAAAGTGTTTCCTCTTTTCCTTATTACGCATTAAAAAAAAATTTTCTTTTTCTTTTCTTGACTCGAGAAATGCCTAAGGTATTAAAGATAAGAGGTAGTGTTAAAACCGAATGAAAGTAAAATATCTTCAAGCAATTAATTTTTACATCTTCTCTTGCATCGTTTTAATTTCCTTTTCGGATCCCCAGCTAAGCGCATGTTGCTTTTTACCTAGTTAACCTTAAGCTTGTGCCTTAAAGTTAGAAAACCTTTTATTGTAAAAAGATTTGGTGCATTATAATCTATTCGTAAATGAGAAACTCATTTAAAATCTTTTCAGTAAAACGGAAGAAACAAATTACGTATTCATATTTTTTTTATCTGCAAGCTGAAAAACTAAAACGATTTTTAACTGTTATTGTTGAAGTCAGTACATTTAATAAAAATCATTTTCAAAAATTTACTTTTAATAATATATTAAGAAGTAGCAGTTCTGTTTAATGATTTCATTCTCATCATGTCCTAATTTGTAATTTATTGCAACAAATAACATGGAATCGTTCATTTATTCTTTCTCGAATACACTGCCAGGTGGCGCCACAAAAATGTGGTTACTTTATCGATTAACTGATTAGTAAATTTTGGAATAATGCACAAAGATTGCAAAACTTCATTTTTATAAATCTGACATATTTATGACATTTCGTTTTTATAAGCATTTGTTCATAAAATTTCATTACATTGTGTTCATAAAATTTCACTTTTATGAACATAAAAGATGTCAAAATGAGTAAAAAGTTGTGGATGACCGTATTAAAATATCGATTATTGTTCTCGTTTCACGTAAAGTTTCTTCATGAAAAAAAAGGAATGATATAGATTCTATTGTAGACAACAATCATCCAATGTCTCCGTTGATTCGAATAGTAAATACGTTTGCTGGCCATTTATCTCTCGCCCCATTTGATAGAAATTAATTAAAAGAATGTGCGTGAAAGAATCGCAGCTATGATTCTAAGTTAGATGAGGACATTTATCAAAAGAACAATCTGATAATGAATCTTAAATATAAAATTTTACAAACAGTAATTCGAGGAAATGTGACTGTCTCGTATCATTTCAGGCTGCTGTGCCCAAGGCTCCGCTTATAAGGAGGAGAATCGATGATGCATTTCGAGTCAAGTAAGTGAATAAGAATGAAGTGAAATAAGAATTTTATACAGATCTAAAATCGTGATTTCAAGATGCTGCGACATATTTAAGTTTTGCAGTTAGCAGCATGCAGACCGATATACATTCCGACAGAAAGGCAATCAGTCGAAAGATTGGATATAAAATTTGATACATATTCGCAAGTTTTGTCATAAAAATCGTCTACTTAATCCTTGTATTTTTAAACTATTGTATTCGTATGCATTCAGATGGGCTGATAGGCAGACATATTTTTGGCTGTCTCATTTTATCCGATGTTTCATAAAATAAATTATAAAACTACATTTTTCTTGTTAAGACCTTATACAAAATTCATTCTTTCAGTTTTTAACGTGCTTGGCAGATATCATTCCAAAGTTTTCACTACTGTTTGAAACCTAAAATGTGGAGATTTATTAAAAACTGAACTTTTTTTATGATTCAAAAATCTTTCTTTTCTCACTTTATATATCAACAAATAAAAAAAGAAAGAAAATATATATTAAGCAACTGGAAATATACAAATGGAAGTGTAACTACATTATATTATTTTATATCTCATTTGTAACGTATCTGACCAGAACATATACACATTTCAATACATACCGCATTTCCGGTATTTTTGAGATTTCGATATTGATAGAATTTTCATGATTAAAGAGAATCAATATTTTACGAATATTTTATCGATTTTAAGGCATTGTTTTGTATAACGGTGGAAAATAGGTTTTTTCCCCTTATCTCCTTAATCTGCATGCTTTTCTGTAGTATTCGCTTTTATATTTCTGAAATTGTGTACATTTTCTTGTTTTATATCTTTAAAAATGCTCTTTTCCAATTTCATAATATATTTTTATTACAATATTTTATTTTCTATTTAAGAAAAGATTATTTTTAATGGATAAATTTTAATATTCTGATTTATTTCATTTTATGTCATTGAATTGAATAGGTAGGGCTTTTTTCAAATTTTCTCGCAGTTTAAAAGAGTTTTCGCTTTTTTATTCATGTACATTTTTAGTTTTTAAATATACAGCATTGATTAAAATAATCCCGGCATTCAGTTGATTTAAGAAATTTTTTGAGAAGTTATTATTTTTCTATTTTTAATGGAAAGATATTCCAGTGGTAATTTTTCCATTTCTAATTGCTTTGTATATAAACGTTTTTCCCCCTTTTCATTTTAATTTTCCATATTTAATTTTAATTTTTTTATTTCATTTCGAATTTCATAATATGCCAAATGTACAAAATAATAGAAAAATGTGGAAAATGTAAAAAATAAAAATGAAAGCGCCGAAGAAGAAGAAAAAAAGAAAAAGTAAAGAAGAAGAAAAAGAAGAAGAAAAAAAATGCTTTCAGACAGATAATTCAAACGAGTAAAACATCTAAATTAAGATAATTCATTAATATGCAATAAAAATAATATTTATTTATGATCATTGAGGGAAAAAAGTCGAAAGGCCTTTCAGCAACGAAAAATTTTGATACGAATAATGAAGTGAATCCCCAATTTTCATTTTCTTACAAGGTAAAATCTTCCAGCAATACGTTAAGTTCTTCTTTTGATAACAAATCTTGAAATCAGAAGATGCAGCAGAAGTATCTGCGGGATTAGTAGATGAATTTTCTCTGAAGACGCCCATTGGCAAAGCACTTATATCACTTCATAAAAAGAGAAAAATAATTCCAGCGTTGTTTGTGAGAAAACACTTTAAAAAAGGAAAATATTTCGGTAGCCGGACTTCCAACAAGTCTTGGATATTTATTGATAACACTATTGCTCCCCCCCTCCTCCTTTACACAATATCTCACTTTTCTTATCGAGATCCATCGTGAATATAATTATTTTATGTCACTTCTCTTCAACCGACCGGGTACGAAATTTGATACAGGTCGATAGTTTTAGTTAAAAGACCATTTGCTCACTTTCATTTAGCTGGTTTCTTTATATTTTAATCATAAACTTAGTGTACACAGGAATAGACAGACTGACAGAAAGTCTTTCCTTTGATGTAGAATTTAGCAGAGACTTACAATTTCGAGGAAACACAACCATTACATTTTATTCATATAGTTATTTAGATTTTTAAATTATCACGTTCACATGCTCATGAGCGGAGCCCAGAACGTCATAAACATCTGTATTCAGTCAACACACCAAATTTCCTTTACATACTTCATTGCGTTTTTGAGAAATCAGGTTCAAGCTAGCGAAATTCAAAAATTGTATTCAGCTTCAGGTAGGCCTAAAAGATGGAGAGATGTCAGATTCTCGTCTTAACTGCGTTTGCTTACTTTAAATAAAGACTGAAACAAACGGGAGTGATCTTCCCATCATTTTATCGAATATTCTCTGATGAAGGTAAATTTTAGTTTTCGACGTATTTTTTTTTCTCAACTGATTGAAACCAGAATTTGACTCAGAACTGCAATTGTGGTTATGAAACCACATATCAAATCTGATATGCTTAAGACATTCTGTTTTTTGAGTTATCTTGTTTATCTGCTTCTGAAAGACAGATCGACAGACTTTCAACCCGTGTTGACAGACTTTCAACCCGTCAACCCGGTTGAAATCGTCGTTTTGTAGATACGGTGTTAACTTTTATTTGAATAACCGTGCAAACAGACTGCCTCTGAACGGTATTTGCGTAAAATTTGATTGAAATCTACACATTTATTCTAAAGACTATGCAAGAAAGAAAGATTATACAAGAAATTTCGAGCATTTTTGAGTTGTTTTTGTCACAAAAAGACAGCCAGACATTTTTCAAAAGTGTGTTTTTCGATCTCAGGGAGGTCTAAAACTGGAAGAATCTTCAAAATTTAAAATTTTGTGGCGATTCCAATGCTTTATAAACCAGACAGTAAAATGCGAATGCTTTGGTGAGAACGACGCCAAACAATCATTTGAAATATGAAATGTGTTAATTAAGCGACGCACAAGGCATTTCGCAGGCCTCTCTCTCCAAATAAAATGTGTAAATCGTCTTCCCGGACAGGAAAGAATCCCAATAAAAACTCCCTTCGTTCCCCAAAACTCGCTGTCTCTTTCGGCGAGATGAAATCCTTTCAGCAGCCGATGGACAGGCCAGTAATTAGTGCGGGGTGGGCCAAATGACTTCATTTCAATGGCTTCATCCCACGCCATCGTGCAACAATGATGCTCAGTGAATTAATCACCTTTCCGGCGAGAAAGCAGAAGGAAGGCGACATTCATTGGGAAAAGGAAGAAAAGAAGGCAACATTCCGTGGGGATGTATGAATTAAAATGTGTAATGACCTACCACTCCAGGGGTGTCGAATGACATTCATTGGTGTGTCGGCGGTTTCTCTTCAAGTCGGTAATTTTTGATTAGGTTTTTCTAAAGTATTGCTTTTTTTTCTTGCTTTTCCTGGCTGCCTCTGTACAAAAGAGTGTGGGTTTATTGAATGAACCGTAATTAATTTTCGTTAGAAGTTGGGAGGAATGAGTTTGAAGGGATTAGAAATTAATTAATATGTTCAGCAAAAGCAATTTTTCAAAGGTCAGTAATGTCCTTTTCTTAATATCAATTTTATCCTTTTGAAACCTTATATTGTATTTGTATTTGAAGATGAAATGGAATTTTCGCACATTTAAAGTAATTCTTGAAAAATAAATGCTTTCAGAATGTTTTGAATGCCAATGAAATCTTGATTTTGTCTTAAATATTTTTTAACTGATTAGAAAGCTGCAAAATTATCTGAAATAAATAACGATGAATCTTCAGTGACGCATTCTTCAAAAAAATTCTATGCAAAAATAAGTTCTTGTTTAAGCTTCGTTTCTTAAATTCCAACATTCGTATTTCATCACAGCAGATTTAACCTTATTCAAAAAGAAAGAAATTCTTTCGGAGCAGATGACGGCATTCGGCATCTGCGCTGTAAAATCCTTTTCATAAATCAACAAATGTCATTTCTTGCACTTAATGACACTTAGATGGCACTTAGATACTTGCACTTAGATGCCAATATATCTTTGCACAAATAAGCAATAAATGAATGAGATTTTTAAAATCACGAATAACTCATTAGTTAATGTGCATGAAACATACCATTTTGAACATAAAATATTCTGAAGTATTTTTTATAATGCTCAATTTTTTTGCTAACAAGTTATAATTGGGATTGGAACGGGTCAATTTTGAGTAAGCTAATCACTAAGTGCTTTTTTTCAAATAATAAAGTTCTGAAGAAGTGACTTTTCAATCTGCGAAATTATAATGAAATATAAATGTAATTTTTAAGAATTTAGAACACCATTATTTATTTATCTATTTTTGCTTTTCCTTTACACATTTATGGATTTTTTTTGAAAAATAATAATAATTCAACGAACAAAGTTAAAATTCATTTTTTAATGAAAGATGCTGCCACCAAAAGTAATCAGGAAAAAAAGAAATGCAGATTTCCCAAATTCGCGCATATTATCACCTTTAATAGTATATAGTATATTATGATGTAGATAAAAAAAATACATAAGTTAAATTAAAAAATAATAATGATATATTTCACATTGCATTTCAATAGCGAAAATCAAATTCAGATTACTGCCACTTTTTTTTTTCCCAGTAGAGTCAGTTATTTGTCAATACATATCTAAATGAATTAGTTTTTCCTAATGGAACGAACTTGAGATTTTACGATCATTCAAATATTTAATTAAATAAGTAAGTAAGAATAATAAAGTGGAATTATGAAAAAAAATTAAATCCTCATAACTATAACAACACCATACTGATACCAAATATGAATGATTTGTTTTCAAATTTGTATTGTATCAAAAAAAGAATTGGTTTGTATTTTACAAATTATGAGATGAAAAGAAAAATGTACGATACTTATTCTGACAGATTCTAAGTAGCTGCATCGGGTAAACATTCATTACGTGGAGATTAAATTGACCAGATTTTCTGAATACTCTGCGTATTGGGGAATAAATACTTCGAACCGGAGTGCCCAGCTTGTATTAGAGAGATCAGTTAATCCGTGGCACTTTACCATTTGCTTTTGGAAAATAAACCATTTTCAAAGGACGCATTGATCAGTTTATTATTCTGTAACTATTATAATCGTTCATCAAAATATTTTCCTTCCTTTTTTTTAAATCCTAAATAGATAGGATTAAAGAGTAAAAATAAAATTGTTTTTCTTCCTCCAGCAAATGACTGTGGTCATACTCTGCGTGCGAAGAAAAAAAAAGTCATTGAGTGTAGGACTCATATAATCGGTAAATGACTAGCTAAACAAAGAATAGTTTTACAGAAAAAGAATAGTTTTAAAGTGGCGAAGACATCAACACATATTTGCAAAACCAGATAGTTTCTTTTTTTTTTTTTAAATTCTCATCAGCCGTAATGTGAAAAGCATGTACCCTACAAAGAAAGAAGCTTTCCACATTTCCGACAAACAGCGCAAGAAGGAGAACAAAAACTCCTCAAGCATCTCGTTCTATACTGATATGCAAAAGAAAAAGGATTTAAAATATTTACTCAACCGGGTAAGAGAGAACGGACACCTGCCCACAGCGCCGTGGCAACGGCAGAAATTTATTTCTTCTCCGCGCACAGATATCACAATCAAGTCAAATACTTCACAATGGGTTATATACCACAGCGAGCAAACACGAAAACAAATTAGATTTGCTATCTTTCTTATCCTGATATTTATTCTCCTAATTTGCCCGTTTCTGCGAATCTTCAAAAACAAGATTGCGCAGCATCAGCATATTGGGGCTATAAATATTTGCTTCTTGTTCTTTCTTCCTTATTGGTTTTTCGATATTTCGTTCTTACTCTTTTGCTTTCACCAAAAGAAGATGTGCTGTCAGCGCTGAAACAGGCTTTAATATGTTTGGGTATTCAGACAGGCCTCCATCGAAGCCCGCACGAGTCTCCTTTGTTTACGATCAGATATGTACAAATCTTAAATGGGGAGGGTTCTTTTTTTTTTTTTTTTTCCCTTCGTCGGTCGTTTTATTTTGAGAAGCAAAGCAATTATCTTTCGCTCCTTATATTTCGATTCTTCGGAATTTTAACGGGAAATATTAAGTGCTTCAAACCTTTTGTTTCATGATGATTTGTTTTATTTTCAGGCGCTCTATTTCATTCTTTATTTGTGATTATTTTGTCAAAAATTAGAAGAATTCGATTAAAATGATGAAGCTACATTCATAAATGTTTAGTCATTATGAGTATAATTTTATGGGTAAAATCGATGTAAAATAAAAATTAATCTAATCGTGAACAATATTTATAAGAATGAAAATTTGTCATTCTTTCGCTTTAAATCTGCATAGGCTCAATGATCTGAAAGAAAATAACACGATAGAATGAACCCGAGATTTTGTCAGTTTAACCACTTGCGCTGGTAAAAAATTCACAGATGAGTGTAGCAAAATAGTTCTCTGTAATTCGCAGGGAGACAGCACAAAGTACCCGATACTTTATAGAAATCAGAAACAGATTTGTATCTTCTAAATGAATTAATTTTCGGCCAAAGACTGTGATCCTGTAAACTGTATTCCAGAAGACAATCTCGTCCTTCTGCTACTATGGTGAGGAAATATGCAGCGGGAGGGAGAAGCGTGTCAGTTCAGGCATCGTCCTAATCATCTGACCGTGGTTCAGATTACGAAGTTCTTCCCAAAATAGCCCTAGTGTTACTTTAAAACGGGACGTTAATATAACTAAACTAAACAAACTAAAGTAAGCAACCGACGAGTCGTAAAATTCATTTTTACTTCTGTGGCAATTGCCTGCTGACGTGTGTAACACGTCGTTGGCGATTCTGTGACAAAATCATCTCGACGTGTATGGCATGTTCTTCCATCGCAAGTGGTTATTTGTAGAATGATACAACATTGGAATTACTCGTTTCAAAAATATCACGCCTTTAATTAATGATGAATGAAATCAATTTGAAAAGAATGTGACGTTATAAAGAGTTTAGAAGACTAGTAACATTAACTAGCTAGCACATTGACTAGTAATACTATCACATTTCAGAATATCCATAACATTTCTTATGAGCGCATAATTTTTGTTGAAAATTGATGCAAGTATAATTAAATATTTTAAAATGCATGTCTATGAAAAGGATTCACTGGGAAAAAACCCAGTTAATTAACACATTATTGGAAAATTTTTGAGTGTTTCATTCAGGTCTTTTAAACTGCCGGAGGAATTGGCATGCATTGGTAGCTCATAGTGTTTTTTAAAATGTGAAGAAAAAGTGAAGACAATATTTTATATGGTATGGCTTAAAATAGGCTTTATTAAATTTTAAAATTGTGATACTTGGCAATGTCACGAAATTTACATGTAAAGCACTAAAAATAGTCTTGCACCTATATGACGAATTATGGATAACTATATGTGGTTCAAAGCCGTCATAATGGTTGGCTGTAGAGCAGCAAACAATTAACACTCTCTCTGCTAAAACTAATGTTCAATGCACAAATTCTTTCAGAAACTCTTATAATAAAGGATTTGCAATTTTAATAATGCCTGATTTCTATATAGCTTATGCAGCATCTCCCTTTATCCTTCTCATTTTGTACGAAAGCTATCTATTTGTCGAAGAAATTGAATAAATGGCCCTATTTTATATGTTACAAATTATAATGTATGTTATATTTAAAACATTTCAGTCACACCTCAGGAGATGAAGAATATTAAAATTAAAAACATTTTGCGTCTAATCTGAATAGCTTATTGAAATTCCAGACTTTTTTTTTCCTTTTAATTTAGCAGTACTTACTACTTTTAGTCCTTATTTGACGCCAACAGATGTAATGACTACTGCAGATTTGGTGAAATTAGACCTCGAAACGTCACCCAAAATTCTTGTAGACAAACTTTAAAATTTGGGTTTTCAACTACCAACAGAAACTTTTGACAAAAACACAAATTAAATCTTAACCAAGTATTGCTTAGAATAATAATTTCAAAGGAGTATTCAATAAAAAAAAGGCTGATTCCTTTAATTCTAATCTATTAAGACGCATCCTAAAAGGAATTTAACTAAACAGATAATGAGACTAAAATCCAACTCACCAGAAGCAAGGATGACAAAATACTATGCTAAACAAAGTAGACGATATCTATCACATGCACGCACTCATTAAATCTGATACACTACATTATTTTTTACGGAAATCCGGAGCGAGAGAAATAAAATTTAAAAATTCAGAAAATTACCTAAAAGTAAAACTTGGCAAGACACATAATGAGTGTCATGAGATAGCTTTTCCAACATTTTTATTACAGGCTGGCTGCACTGTTTGCGCAAAAAGTTTAATTTAAAATATTATCACATCAAGTTTATCTTGAGAGAAAGAAACAAAGTATAATACAGTAAGTAATGCATCGCCTGCAAGATTTGGAAAGAAGCTGAAAAATAAAGGGGTGAAATCCTCCCCCCCCCCCCCAACCCAACCCGAGCCATGATTCTAGCCATGTGACAGACTTTGAAAGTGAAGACAACCGTGAAACTAAATCAAGGGAGGATAAAAGGGAGAACTACGAAATAGAATGAAATAAAAAATAAGGGGAGGAGGGAAGAATTTAGAAGCATTTTTTAAAAAAAATTTTTAGTTTGGTATTTTGTTTTTAGCATCTGCTATAGGAACAATGCCGGTGTAGGAGGAGGTGGTAATTCCTAAGTGGGTTGATCGTCACGAATTTTGGGTTCATTTTTTTTCCATTGTTGTGATACTGAATTTTATTCATAAAAGTCAGTACCACGTTACAGAACGTAAAAATTTTCTTTCTTATCAAGAAATGGCAACAATATTACTAGAACAAAAGCTAGATCCTGAAATGCATATTATTGTTAGAAGTGTCGCCCCTCCCCAAGATCAAATGGTCTTTTTTTGTTCACTCGACTGTCAATTTTTCTAAGTAAAATTCCTTAAAACAGATATTTTCTGTACTTTTTCCTTCAATAAAATGAAAGAATTAGCTAAATGTATTTTGAAATTGCCAAACTAAGAGAAAATATCTATAAAATAACATTATAATTGATTATTTTATGAAACCACTACCATTCGAAAAAGATCTTTTGAAACTTTTTGACTTACATTTTTGTTGTAAAAAGTACGTCATTTAGTGTTAAAAAATCTTAACTTACAAACAACAGTTCTTGTGTTGTGCACGGTGTTTCCACTCTTAATAAAAAATCCCGAGTATCCTAGTAAAAGTCTAAAACTTTTGGAAATGTCAAAAATATTGACATCCATGTCAAGTTCTATTGGGCATCTTTTTGGAATTAAGTGCTCCTGGTTATTTTTTTTAATGAAATTCGTAGAACGAAGCAATGGAAATGTAAAACTCATGATAACTATCGCCAGTAGGAAGTTTGCTCACTGTGATATATAAAATCTGAAAGTTGTGTTCTAGGGAAAAAAAAAAAAAAAAGGAAATTGTTCCATTTTAATTCAATTGACTTATCTACCAAATTGTACCTAATAACTGAAAATTCAATTCATTGTTGAGCTACTTGAAACATCCCCCCCCCCCCTACCCATTCATATGCCTTATTTGCAGATCATTACGTTAAAATAAATGCTAACACTAACATGTCATAATACTAAAATAAATAAAATTTTATTTTTTCTTCCGTTTCTATTCATTTTTTCCTTAATTTTTTTAAAAATCTGTTTTTATGTTAAATTATGTTTAATTATATGCATCAAAGAAAATTTGATGGTTGCATATTTAAAAGGATAAAAATGGATATTAAAGGACACGATTTCATTGTTTATATTGATCCAGCTAATACAATACATCAATTTAAAAATTAATTCAAAAATCTGGAAACGCTATAAAAATAAAATAAAACTAAATCCTTATCCCTTTTTTTCGAACCAAAATAAATTTATAAAATGAATACAGCCTTATTTTAAAGAGTTAATTCATTATTCAAATAATTAGGCTTAATTTTCTAAATTTTATAAGAATATCTGAAAGACGGATATTCTTTTTTAACTTAATCTATTAATATCAACTTATTAATAATTAATAATTTATTTAATAGAGAACTTAAGATTAATAATTAATTTATTAATAATTAAGAATTCTTTTCTTACTATAATGCTTTACAAAAAACTATCGCTTCATTTCTATGAAGCTTATTAGACATTGTTTTTATCATAATGAGAAATTCTATAAAGCTCAATAAACAAAAGATTAATTAAATAAATACTTTGATTTTTCATTTCTTGATATATTTTTCATCCAGAAAAAGGGTTTTAAAAAATGAAATAAATGAATGAAATGTCTGAAAATCTTGTATTTATTCCGTAAGTCTTTTAAAAGTGCATTGACTTCAGTTTCAATGCTTGTTTTTTCACTTCATCTCAAACATTGTTTAATGATTTTTGAATTTCTTTTTTTTTTTATCTAAGTCTATGGGAGAACGCTGTGCCTCTTCGATTATTTCTTCTCTTATGCGGCTAAAACCTAATCATTAACATTTTCCTTTTCATTGAAAGTGTGCTATCAATTTAAATTTAGTTATAACTAGCTCTAAAAGGCTTAGGTACGATATAAGAAAAAAAAATTAATTGCATGTTAAATTAATTGTATGCAAAGGGTTGCCATGTTCCAACTTGGTCTTGCACACATCCTCGTGTATCTTGTGGAATATTGCTGTGTATATTTATATTCATAAAATACCATCGTACATGGTGCAGAAATCCCTTTTATTACTTATTGTCAAATGTAAACAAACTGTTGTACGTACTTTCAGATTGTTTCATTGAAAGTTTTTACCATTATATTTAATTCAATATTCCGCTAATTAATGGAGCTGCAGAATATTGTTAGAAATGTTCTGCAGAGTTGTCACCATGTCATCAAAATTTCCATCCAATCAGAAGAAAAATGTAAAAAAAAATTTAAGAAATAAATCCCAGACAGAAAGTTAAATTGAGCTAGGAAATAAGGCTTAACCTTCACCAAATGGACAATCGTTATGACTTACCTATCGAAATGAATGTCCATATCTTCCAAAATTACTTTCTCAAAAAAAAAAAATTTGTATTATATTAAAGCGCAAAAAAACAAAACAAAAAAAAAAACCTCTTTTTATGATATAAATTTCATTTGTGTACAATTTTTTCTTTATTTTTAATAAACTTTTTAAATTTCATGAACAATCTGCAATGGGATTACAAAATTCAAATATCTTCAGCAAACGCATTTAATTGCTTATTTTGTATCTTCAGAATTAATATTCTTACGTTTTTTCCCGATCTTGATATGTGGTATGGTATTATAGTTTGACAAAGTCCATAATGAAAAAAATCACATATTTCTACTTTGGGATTCAGGTTTCATTCCAAACATGTGGTAATATTTATAAGTTATGTGGAAATTTACAGACAGTTTGTTAATTATTAAATTACACAGCACCAATTGGAATATAGTAGAAATGCAATTCTTAAAGTTTGAAGAAATACAAAGTATCTAAAATTTTGCTTGTTACATAGGAAAACATTATAGAACTGTCTTCATAAACAAGACTTGAATGGTAAACAACATATTTCTATCAAGTACTAGTGGATATTACTTGAGAAAGCCCAACTGTTTATCACAAGATGGCAACCTATATTGAGATAAAAATCAGTAATCCAAGATACTCTATGTCTAGCTAGAACAGTTTCTCTTACATTTTCAGAGACAAACATTAAAAATGTAATATAATGTATTCATACACATCCGATAAAATCAAAATTTTTTGCTGTTAATGTATGAAGCTCCAAATTCTGTATCTTTCAGTTTTCAAGTTTCTTTGATTCATTTTAGCTATGCTATTTACCGATGCTATTTTAAAATTGACAGTAAACATTTAATAAAAATCATCAAATGACTTCAAAATCTTCAAAAGTCTTATAAGATATATTAAAGAACCATATACCAGAATATAACCATATACCAAGATATATAAAGAACCATAAGTTTCCTCCAATTTTTGACTACGTGTAGTTCTCTTATAGTTTCACACATAAGTTTTCTTTCAAAACCATGCTATAGGAAGATGTCGACAGCAGCTGATTGATGTTATTTTTGAGCAGCGTTATATAAAAACCGCTACTCCTTCAAAACATCATAAGTATAATAGATTTATTACTAAAATACTTTATTTTAAGAAGATTGTCATTATTTTTATTTTCGCCTCTACGAAAGGCAAAGTTTTCAAAAATGATATTTAAATGAGCTTCCCACTTTATATATTCTGAATTCGTAGAAAACTCTTAGTGGAATTTTATAAATAATACTCTGCCTATGAACACGACGAATGAAAACCGCAGTGAGGTTACATAGGAAAAGTCTTTGCATCACAGTTCTAGACTTATTTAAGTTTTAGGGAGAAACAATTAAGATGTCGCCTGTTCTTTCCGTTCATTTGTTGAATTTAGTTTCCAAGTAAAATGAAGAAAATAATACACATTTTGCGTCGTTTCGCTTTAGATAAAGAGGGTCTACATTTATATATTTATGCAGTTTTGATGTCAAGATCTAATAATAAACTTAATTTATCTAGCTCTTGTTGTATGCTTCATTACTGTATTATATAAATCTGTTGCCAAGGAGTTAATGTTTTTAGTCCATTGCTCGTGGGAATTATAAATCAGATTTTCTCCATCGAAATTATTGCATTTTTGTGCTATCGTATCCGCTTACACAGGAATAAAATCACGACCAGACTATCAGCGATGAAAACATTCGAAATTTGACGCAATGGTAGAGTCAAAATTTCTTTTGTCGAGTTCTTTCCATTTCTGAACGACTGCGTTCACAAAGAGAGATAATTTCAAAAGTGTGTTCTTTGGAACTCAGAGCCGTCTGAAATGTAGAGATTAAAAAAAAACTCGAGGCCGAATTTTTTAACATAAGGAAATAAAATAAATATGTCCAAGATAATTTTTATTTTTTAATTCACAATAACATTATACCTTTAGACTGTAACAATTTTTTTATATTGTTACAGTCTAAAAATACAGGGTATTTTTTTTTAACTGACGGTACTGAGAGACCTCTGTAGCACGAACTATAAGCCGCAAAGCCCCCAAATGTTTTACTGGGACTATTGACGACATGGGAAAAAGGAAATCTGCGAAAAAAAATTAATTTGAAAAGTTGCCGATAGGAGGAATGTGGCACTTTTGATCTAAATTTTAACTGCACGATGAAAGAAAAGCTACAGTAAACTGATAAATGAATAACAAAGAATTAATTTTTCCACAAATGTGCTTTACTCGAAAACATAACTTCTGTAAATGATTACAAATTAAAGAGAGAGAGAGAGAGGAGATTCTATTCGACTTCCTTTTTATTCTTTATTATTTTGTTTTTGTTCAGTAGTATCGCTTTCCCGGGGAAGACATCGGCTATTTTCAATATGACTTCCGTTTTCTTGAACTAAACATTGCATTCTATACACCGTACTCTCTACAGCTGAATGCATTTCAAGAGGCATGTTAATAATAGTCCGTGTTATGTTTTCCTTTAAAACTGATAAGTTCGAGAGTCCACCAAGAAACCTTCGAATTTAAATAACTCCACAGAAAAAAGTCACATGGAGTTAGATACGGGAAGCGGGGGGGGGCATGCAACACGAAAACTGCGACTAATGACTCTTTCTTCTGTAAAGTGATGGCGCAACAGTTGCTGTACGAATGTACTAATATGTGGTGGTATTCCATCCTGCATAAAGACAATTTTATCTAAGCATTGCCTTTGCTGAAGTTGTAGGATAACAAAAGCACTCAGCATATCATGATATCTTTGAGCGCTTATGGAACAGCTCTGCGGTCCAGCTTGGATAATAGTCTCAAAAAAAGTAAGGTCCAATGATAAAAGCTGCTGTAAAACCACACCAAACAATTAGTTTTTGTGAATGGAGTGGATTTCTTGAAATACATTTTGTTGTTCTGATGCCCAAATCCTAGAATTCTGAGTATTAACAGTCCCATTCAATTAAAAATGGGCCTCTTCACTCCAGAGAATTGTCCAAGGTCAAGCCTCGTCGACCTCAATTCTGGCAAGAAATGTCAAAGCAAAGGTTAATCGAAGATCAAAATACAAAAGGCTAATATAAAATACAAAGGCTTCATAGAAAAGGCTAATTTTATATGGATAAAATTGACGAATTTTTCTGAAAACTTTTCACTTTTGAAGCACTAACATCTAGTTGTGCTGCTATTACCAGCAGTGCTCGTCTGATTTCTTTCAACGATTGCAGTCGCAACATCTGTGATCGTATCCAATCGTATCAACTGATGCTTGAAATGATTTTCAATGCCCCGCTTCTTTTTTATAACTCAAAATACTGGCGCTAGTGTCGACTACGTAATCGGGATTTTGCAATTTTTCCCCGTGTTTTATGCTAAATTTTAGCTGTCTTAAATTGCAACAACTTTTTGCAATTTACAACAATCTTAAAGTGTAAAGCGCCACATTTTCCCCTATTGGCAACTTTTGGAACTAAATCCCCCCCTCCCCCCGTGGATTCCTTTTCCTCATGTCGTCAACAGTGCCCGTAAAAAATTTGGTGGAAGAAGTCTCTGAGCACCGTCAGTTTAAAAAAAAAAAACCCTGTATAATGAAAGTACTGGTGATGATAATGATTAAACCTAGCATATATTCCTAATGGATTGCTACATTCCATTAAATACCTCCATATGTCGAAGGCGATCTCTCAGACTGCTTGGGCCTTCCTTGTGTGCTGACATGATAGAACCAACAGTGCCATGTTTTGGTTTACCAATCCATGGCTGCAGATGTTCAAATAGGAATGTATTTTCCGTATTTAATATATGAATCTAGAAATAAGATGCTTCATATTAAAAGGGACACACGATCTAAAAAAACACAGAGCCTAATGTAAAGCCTATAATAGATTCGTCCAACCAGAGTCCTTTCGTTGAAGAAAATGATCACACACACTTTTTAACTAAGAGTTGATCCTAAGCGAAATAAAATAATAAACAGCTCTGCTTCGAAACGTTTCAGTATTTTTATTTGGTGATCTCCCAGATAAGAACTTTTTTAGCAAATTTCGAAGTTTCTTTCGTAAATTCAGTTGAAGCTGAAGAAATCGAAAATTAAATACTCTCTCTCTCTCTATGTATATATATATATATATATATATATATATATATATATATATATATATACACACAAAGAGAAAGATTGAAAGTTTTTGAACTGGAGCCAATATAAAGCTTTTTTTGCAAGCCTCCTAAAACTCAATTTTCGGATAGCTTTTAAAATTACACTATTGCTATAGTTTTATTGGAAATACGCCTTTCACTGAATACTTTTGTTGAGTTTTCTTCGAACTGGCGATCTGCCAAACGGGCAAGTGAGTGTGCACTTTTCAAGATTTGAATAGCCTTAAAAGTGCTCTGTGGAGAATAATCATGTGTTACATGAAACAGGAAACGTTTCTCAATAGGTTATTATAAATAGGTACACATGATCGAATCAAAATATGAAAATCAATCTTTAAAACTTTTACAGATAAGTAAGTATATAATTCTTGTTCAAAAAAATGTCGCCAAGCGTTATATTTTGAGACATAGTCTGAATATCGCAGACAGTTTCAGTGGAGATTTTGAGAAAGACTCGCCAATAAAGACAGGATATTTCCTCAAGGCGACCGATGCTTGTCCTGAAATGATGAAATTCTAAACTTCATGACTTATTTAGAATATTTTGTCCCAAAATATTCTAAATGAAAAAAGAAACTTTATAAAAAGTTAGATTCCGTCATATTTTCAGCAGTATATTTATCTTAAGCAACATAAAATATTCTTCATTCTTCATTCAATAATTCTTAAACTCATTGAAAGCCTTTTTCTAGCCAGGAATATATACATATGTCTAATGGCTAAAAAATCCTTCCTGAATAACGATTCGGGTGGATAATCTGCATTCGTTTTACAATTTTGGAATTCAGCTTTTATCTGCTCTTAACCAGAAGAATTTATTTCTTAAAGTCCCTCAAGTACCTTTTGTAAAGTCAAGTGATGACGTCGAACGCAATGCAAATAGCTGCATACCAAATTTTACAAAAAAAAAAAAAAAAAAAAAAAAAAACTATTAAAGCAAATAAGATTTCATTTTTAGTAGATAAACAATTACATAAAGACTGTGCCAAAATGAAGGTATGGATCGGCGTGTACAAGCATCGGACGCACTGAATTGATTGAACTGAACTATAATATTTAACGCAATGATATTCGAAATATATCCCCTCTTTTGCACTGATTCTTTTTTTAAAACCCGAGTAGCGACTGCTAATAATTTCATTTTTAAAAAAATTCTCAGTTAAATTGTACCATTTTAAGGAGAAACCAAAAACTAATTTCCGTTATGTATTTATAGTTGCCATTCTGTATGATTTGGAGATTATGTAATGAATGACAATCGAGAAATAAGAAGCGGAGCTGGTGAAGAATAGGGAAATATAGTATCGACATATTTGATTTGCAATTTATTGCTCAAAATGTCTCTTTCCTTTTTTTTTCCCCATTGAATTAACGATAAGAATGGAATGAATGAATGAAACGATTTTATTAGTCACTCATCTTCAAATGCAAAGCATTGAATTAATTATAATGCAAAATACTGAGATGATCAGATTGATTATAACACAAATCAAGCCTATCATTCCAATTTTCATCATAATATAAATGCTGGAGGGGGGGGGGTGCAGCTATGCGTTCTTCGAAAGCACACCAATATCTAAAAATGATAAATAAAAATATGCTATATTTTAAACAAAGATTACTTTCCTTATTTGTGTAGTTTTGAAAATTGTGGCTTAACTGAATTAAAATCTTACACTGGTTGATTCATTCCTGCATTCGAGGTGAATCTGAACAGATTAATTGATGACAGTGAATCAATTTATCCATAACCTAGCCTCTTAACAACCGCTGTCCAAATCTAGTAAATCTATATGCGTTTCTGCGAACTAAGGTAGGAGTGAGTGTTGAAGAGTTTTGTATTTTTTACAAGCAAAACATAGCAGTGTGCCTATTTCCTCTTAGGTTCTAAAAAGGTCGCGTTGACAAACAGATCATACTATTATTCATTTTCAGTGGAACACCTTGATCCATAATGTTGAACTGAGAATCAACAAACGAAAATCTGGATAGAAGCATTAAAAGTTACGTGCAATTTAGAATCTGTATGATAACTTGAAATTTTCGGATCATTTATAAATGCTCTTTCTTAAAAGAGCACCAATGAGAGATCTGGAAAGTGGCTAACAATAATTTGACAATTTTTTTTTTCAGTTTTCAACAAAATATTATTTGCCTTTACTTTTTTTTATTTTTATTAGTAAGAAATATTAAAACTTCGCACATTAACCAGAAGAAAACTTTACCCAAACGGCCCACGTGAGAATCATTGAGAAGTTATTATATATCCTTTAAAGCATCTAATTAAAAAAAAAAGAAGAAAAAAAAAGAACATTAGGAGTGTTTTCTACAAGAGATTTATTGGCTACTGTTGTTCTAGAAAAAACACACATGCCATGCGGCCATACATTAAAGGCTCTCATCTCGACGACCGGCGAGGGCTGACCTCTGGAATGGCGGAAGACAACGCAGCGAGTTCACGTATCTGACCCTGTTATCACTCACGGACGGCGAGGGGTCACTCGGTGAGGGTGGGCTGCATTTTTATGCACTGATTTCTTCGCCCGCGCATCAATTATTTCACAGGGTTCCGCCACCTGGGCTAACAGGAACTGCCTCGGGTTCAACGACTGGGACCGTTACTTCTCATCATCCTCGTCTGACATCCCGGACGGGATGAAGAGTCGCCTACATTTGCTCACAACCCCCCTCCCCCCAAATGAAGATCTATTTGAAGACCGAGGTAGTTTTGCTGACCCACGAGGTCCTTTATTCGTTCATTACTTATTAAATAGCTGCATTGTAGTCGGTGATGGGAAAGATTGAATTCGTTCAAAGTATTCAGTTCAAGATAGAAGGAGGATTCGGGGCTGAGGAGAAGTTCGGAGCTTTGATCGTACTTTTCGTAATAAAGATGACACTTAGTACTGTATAGCTATACTTCTGTAAAAAATTCTTTGCTGTACTAATTTACGTTTGATTAAATTTGGGAACTGAAAACTTGAATATGCAGAATCGGGCACCATTCATTTTTTTCCAATAGTGAGATTCTATTAGAATGGTAAACATTTCTGTGACAATATTTCCTTAAAATATTTTTTACAGTGTTTCCATTATTGAAAAATACATATTAGAAAATTATTTAATGTCAGTTAAAAGGAAATTAAATCAAAAATTGCCATTTAGTGAAATTTAATAAAAACTTATAAGCTCAGACTATTTTTAAAAAAAAATTTTTAAAATTTATTTTTATATGTTTTGTTTGATAAGTGTCATATTTGTAGATATGAAATTATGTAACTGATTTTTCATTCACTTCATTATGTTCTAGAATTTTAAAATTTTATGCAACTGTGTATTTTCAATGACAATATCAGTAATATTTTCCAAAAAAAAATCAGTTAATCAATTAATCAAATTTGCTTTATTTATACGAATGGCGCTATATTTTAATATATTTCGAAAATTTATGACAAAATTCCCTAACATTTATAGTAAAGAATTATAGATTGAAGATTAAAAAAAAAAAAAAACAGAAAGTAATAAAAATAAATATTTCTACTCTTTAGTTTGCTACTTTTTTCTATTTTATGACTGAATATTCATTTATTAAAAAATGTTTTTACGTTAAATCTGCTTCTAATTTTGTCATCACCTCTGGTTCCATTCGCACTTTTATTACAATATCTTGATATAAGCTATGTACAGGCAAAAAATGCTCATCGATATTTATTAATAATTCCTTTAGCAAAATTTTTTATATGGTACAGATAAACAAATTGAGTTGTTTATGTAATTTGGATTTTATTTATTTATATATCTGATTAATACTGAGATTTTTTTGTTTCATATGTTTTTAATACGAACTTTGAATAATATAACTTTAAAAAGTTAGCCTTTCAAACTAAACAACTAAGGGATGATTACAAATTAAAATTATAATTAACTTTAGTGTTTTTGAGACTAAGTTATACAATTACAGACTTATTAAAATAATTTATTAATCAGGAAAATGTATACAGAGAGATACATTTATTTTCTTAAATTGTTTTTGAAAGTATCTATCCGTCAATCAAACAATGAGAAAGTTTGTATTTTTTCGTACGCAAAATAAAAAAAAGAGAAAAGAAAAGAAGAAAAAAAAGGAAAGCATTGTAATTTTTAAAAAAATATTCGATCTCTTAAGTTTTGACGAATTTTTATATTTCAGACCACTTTGAGTTCGAAAAAAATACATTTTTGGAATATGTCGTTCTGTCTGTCTGTGAATATGATAATTCAACAATATTTGAGCCAGAAGCATAAAATGTCATGTATGAATTATACGTGAAATTTGCCGATTTTTTAGTAAATTTTGAACGAAATTCATTCTGAGGAAGTCTATCTATTCATCGATCTGAGTAAAATAGCCATAATATGTAAAGAGCTATATAAATAACATTTGACACCCAGGCTTAGCTTCTAATATTTGTCAGATTTTGAACCAAATCAATCAAGGGGTTAACAATATGTCGGTATATACTCCTGCATGCATCTAAAAGCAATAACTCAGAAAGACAATAATTTAAAGAAATTGAACTATGGTATGCAATCTTGTGATTGCAGTTGTGCTCTAGAACGAATTTCGGTTACTATCCTTCTGAGAAGAAGAAACCCGAATTATATGTTTCATTTTTTTGGTACTTGTATTGTAACCACATCCAGATAAATAGCAAAAAAAGTAAATAAATAAAAAATAGCCTGAGATCGCACGTTATATTCTGGAAAAAATGCCAGATTCATGTCAAAAATGGATTTTTCTTTCGTAATTATTGTTCATTAATATTATAGAATTAATATGTAAGTAATTTAGCTTTATTAGAAAGTATGCGAGAAAGTTTCGAAGAGGCTATTTCTGCTGTTTTTCGAAAAAAATCAAAAACAGAATAAAAAAATAACATAATTTGTTAATTGCATTGCTTTTATTAGGTTGGTTCATTTAGATCGTATATGGTTTGAGGAACTTTTTGCATAAATATTTGCTCATAATCACTTTATACTTCTAACTTGTTCCAAGAATTTTTTTGAATTTTTAAAAAGAGTTGGTATAAATACAATTTACGAAAATACAATTTAAGTACGAAATACAATTTAATAATTAGTTTTATATTAAACGATTTACATTACATTCGCATTTTTGCAACAATACTACATCATTACGTTTATGAAGGAGAAAAAAATGTCTGATTCAGAAAACCGTATGAAACAAGTTGGCATTATCTGTCTTCTCTATTAAATACAAAGCAACCGTTAACTTATCCTAGATCAGTCATTTTTCTTTCAGAGCACAAATCAGTGCAAACATATCAAAACCACCCAAGCAGTCTTAATGAAATCTCTGTTTGCTGAAAGACTGAAAAGGCGAGACAGACAGTCAAGCGAATTTTATTAAAAGGATGGTAATTAAGAGATGTAGGTCTGACACTTGATTGAGCAGAGATGATTGTTTAAACAGGCCCTGAAAATGGTTGCAACAGAAAAACTGAGACGATAATACATGGACAAACTCAACTGAGGGGAAGGTGTGTTATTGTTTGGGCAAGCAAATTGTGTGCTCAGGTTTTTTTTTTCCCTTCTGATTTCTTTTTTCCTTTTTTTTTTTTGTAAATATGTTTAATTAGATCACTCATGGTCCATTGGTTGCTCCATGAGGCTTAAAAAGTTAATTACTATTTTCTAAAAGAATGAGATTCAGAATGTAGCAGCGGTAGGAAAAGATTACGGAGGAAAATAATGAATTGCTTTCAGTTAAATGACTTTTATAAATTATTCTTACGCTTATGAACACGGACGAGATACGTACAAATGTTTTTTGGACTTTGTTCCAAGATGTAATCTTCCAATTATCTTCATTGTTCTCTATGAGGTACGCAAACACATCTGGAGAAGAAAAAAATTTTGATAGCTTAGAAGCTTATTATATTATCTCTTTTCCCAACACTATTGAACTGCTTTGTCTGGGAAATATATCTGACAGTGGAATTCAAGACGCATATTTTGAAAAATATTTGCCAAAATTTCAGATTTGTTTTGTTTATTTAATACTGTCTATGCAAGGTAAATTAAGAGTGAAATGAGATCCAATGCTTAAAAAATTATTTATATCATTAATGTATTTTCATAAAGGAACTGGTATGTTCTCGAAAACTAAAGGCATCAACATTTGAGTAGTGAATAAAGGGAAGATTTTTTCAAGTAAAATATACCCGAAATTAAACATAGTGCATGTAGAAACTGTGAGGTTTATAATGATGCATTTATATTCACGTATTAAAGGAATGATTTTTTATTAAATTATTATTTTAATAAAAAAAATCTTAATAGAATTGTGATGATACAATTTGCAAATACATATCCAGAAATCGGGATGCCCAGGGAAAAAACTTCAGTATAAAACTGCTCGAAAATAAGCGCGAGTAAAAACTCAATGCTTACGAGTAATGATTTTCATTTGAATATGCTTAAAATAAAAATTTTAAAAATATTGAATATCGGAGCATTTGAAAACTCTGACAATATATGCAATTTCTTTAACGTGAACAGCAGTAATAAATATATTACACTCATTAGTAAAATTAAATTAATTTCCCAAATATATTGCAATTAGAAATATATCTATGCAAAGAGTAATAATTATAAATATGTAGACCTAAATTAGAAAAAAAAATTATCTTAAGCTTCGTAGCTTTTTTTTTATTTAATTTTATTTGTTTACATAAAAAAAAATTTAATATTATGGCAGCACGCATATGCAGCCGCAAAGTAATGAGTAGATAATAGAAAAATATATTTAAAAAAGAAACAAATTGTATGCCAAAGCAATTGATATCAAAGGAAAGTTTTTTTACTTAGAATGGAACAAAAGTAGTTTTCTGCTACAGTATTGTAATAATATGCGCTGAAGTTATAGAGGGAAAATATTAAAATTTAGAATAAATGTTAGCTTAAAATCTTATTTAAAAAGTGAGAAACCTATTCTCATTGAGCACTTGCTATCCAAGATACAAACAAAAAATTGCTATCCAAGATACTACTAAAATTCTATAGCTTTCAGTCTAGCTTTATGTCCAGTAAAGAAAATTAGTGCAATAGTATCGAAAACGATTATTTTAATCGATTTTTGAATAATGTATATGTGGAAATGATTGAGCTAAATTATTGATATTAAATTGAGCTAAATTACATCATGATATTAAAAAAATATTTCGAGGAAAATTTAAAAAGTTGCTGGAACTTTCTGTTTACATTTTTAACTATATATGAGACATTTAGGCAGTCGGTTCAATGTCCCTGTTTTCTTGCGATACAGATTGAAAAACCAATGATTTTGATTCTGAATCAATTGTTGTTTGCAGATTCTGGTTTGATATTCCAGCTGCAAATTAATAATATTTCTACTAATAATTGAGAATGAATATATGTATGCATATTTATAAGCACCGTTTGTTTGATCCAAGGCCACTGAATTTGTATGTATATTATACATATAAGCCATATTATATATATATATATATATATATATATGTGTTTGTGTGTGTTACAGTGAAAACCCGGAATCAGTCAAATCGTGAATTTACTAGGGAAAACGCGTTTTAAATGGCAGCGCTAAGGAGAACCCTTTTTCTCTCGTTATTTCAGGTATTGTCCATTTAAAATCATATGAATCTAGATTTCCTGCTTGTGAGATTTTCAAAGTAAGTTCTGTCGTCTAGTTTTATTCATGCCGGAACGTGTTTGCGCTGTTTATTTATTTACGATGAGTGAAGAAAATGTAATGCTTTATGCTCCAAAAATGGGAAAAATGAATGATTACAGTTTTTTACATAAAAAACAAACAAACAGAGTAACTTTAAAACTACTATGCACAATGAATACAACACTTTCTTCACATCTGAGGCTGAAGAGGCAAAATCTACCGTTAGCAAGATTTCATTCCAATACTGCAAATTCTTGAATTTAGTTAAGTAAAAAAATTGGTTTCTTCAGATGAGCTCGTGAAATATCATTTACCAGTTGAAGGTATTTTTGATGCTATCGAATTTGCACATGTGGCCAAAGGACATGGGGATAGAGACAAACTTAAAATTGAAAATCCAAGGAAATTTACTAGCATAACTACTGAGGGGATACACAATTTTTTTTATCGATGTATGGAACAAGTCAACAGAAAAAATAAAAAAGAAAAGGTTTAGTTTCTAAACCTAATTATTCACTCAGAAATGAATACACGCTACCAAGTGGATTTGATAGACATGCAATCTCAAGCAGATAATAAATTTAGGGTTATTATGGTTTACTAGGAATATTTAACAAAGTTTGTGTTATTATGACCACTTCAGAACAAAGGAACGGAAGATGTTGCTTTGCAAGCACTTGATATCTTTTTGATATTAGGGGCTCTTGTATACTGCAATCTGATAATGGAATAGAGTTTGTAAATTCCGTTATAGAGTAGTTATGTACGTAATGGCCAGAATTGAAGATTGTTCATGGGAAACCTCGGCACAACCAGTTGCTGGATTCAGTTAAGTGGACTAACCAAGACATAGAAAATATGATGGCTTCATGGATGAGTGATAATCCAACTACAAAGCGATCCAATGCTCTTCATTTTGTTCAATTCACGAAAAACAGAGCTCTGCATTCTAGAATTAAATAATCACCATACAAATCTATGTTTGGGATTGAACCAAGAGCTGGAATGACAACATCAACCTTGCAATCAGATATTATAAAAAATATCGAACACAAGGATGAACTACAGAAAATTTTCGAGGACATGAATGCAGAAGAGCAAGAAACTGAATAAGAACAATCATGGGAGCATATGCTTGTTAGTAATTCGACCAATATATTTCTAATTAAAGAGGAAGCCAAAGAAACTTGAATGAAGCAAGCCAAACGAATGAAAAAGATTTCCTATGCAACGAATCCTGAGTTTGATATTGGAGGTAATGCAGTGATTCCCATTCAAGATGCTGATAGAGTAAAAGCTGATTTGCGAAATCACATCGGTGTAATGCTTGGGAAAAAAATTAAGGGGGTCTGTTCAAAATTGGAATGAAAGATGGAGTTCTGAACAAATTGTATTCGAGGTCAGAAATGATATTTAAACTTAATTAGTTCAGTGTTTATTCAATACATATATGGTTATTACTTATATTAACTTGATAAGTATTTATATAGTAGACTACAGCTAATCAGGGTACAAGTTTGATACAAAAATTTAATATATTCACTGCTTTTCAGATCTCAATTCGATGTATCGCCGCAAATTTTCTTAACTCAAGAACGAATATTAATTCAGGACATTTCGCTGAAAATATCATCAAGAAAAGGAACTGTAGGAATTGTACAAGGGTTCGCCTGCTGTCCTTATAAAAAAGATTGTTCTTCAAACAGACATTTCTCTATGAAAGAGTGTTCTCTTTGCAATTCTAAGTGTCACAGCAATTTACCATGTCGAAATAAGTGATTTGTAATAACGGTACTGTATTAAATAATAATCAAGTAAAGTATTTTTTCTTCAATGATGGGTTATTTTCTTAAACATTGTAAGTATAGTTTAATACAATAATTTTGGATACAATTATATTGTCTTACAAATTAATCAAAACACTAATAAAACGGGTTTCCCCTAACGCTGTCAGTTAGAACGCGTTTTTCCTAAGTAATTCGGGTTTTCACTAGCGCTGTCAGTTAAAACGCGTTTTCCCTAGTTAATTCGCGTTTTGACTGATTTCGGGTTTTCAT